>CAUZXS010000404.1:90000-195000 GCA_963585895.1 Sepioteuthis lessoniana
CTTGTGAAACTCAGAGTAATGGGCAGCGTTTAAATGTGTTTATATATATATATATATATATATATATATATATATATATATATATATATATATATATATATATAAACAAAATGACATAATAACTTTTGTAAATTTGTCAGCAATACCTAACTAAATGAACTTTATAAATAAATTGGTGACCATAGGCGAGGGTGACCTGAAGGCTCCCCTTTTCAGTAGCTACTACAGCAACGTGCAGAAGATTGCAATACTTCATTCCCTGGATTGCTTCACTTTGCCCTTGATCCCTACCTTATAATGCCGACTGTAAAGCAAGGCGGCATCAAGTTCCATTCTTATGAGTCTTTGGTATGACATGACCTGAAATTGAACCCTGGTCTCCGAGACCATTTGCGTCCACTCTACTCATTACGGCAATACGTCTATTCATATCTATCTATTTATCCATACATACATAAATACAATGCAACTGCATAGTCTGTCACAGATCACTGCCGTGTCTCATAATCTCATACCTTGACCATAGGTGCCCGTGGTGTAGCCGTTATCGTCGTCAGAAAAGGACACGGCGACACGAGTTCAAATCCTGGACAAGACTGATTGCATTTCACATAGCACTAATACCCTTGGGGAAGGTATGAATCCAATTATTCTCCCTCCAGCTATGGGTAAATAGTAGGACAGACTAGGTTCTTCAGCCTTGGTGAGGCAACTAGTCTAGGAGAAGGAAAACTCTGAATTCAAACCTGTTAAACTCCGCTTAAAAATTAACCTTGTGTCATATCCTGCCCGAGCGGAGGGGTTGGTAAATAGTACCTTGACCATAGGTTTTCGTCCCGTCTGGGTGAGCAGTACTCTCCTAAATAAGGCTACTTAGACACAAGAGTCTCCACAAAGCCCAGTAGGCTAGAGCTGTGAAAAACACTGACCCGATAACTCCACCCTAACGAGTGTCCTGGATATGTTATTAAACAATCTGATCGTGAGGCTACAGTCCTTGAAATTTAGGGAATGTGGAGTACTCCTTCATTGCCATCGGTCCTAAGTCCACTCAGTCCTGGAGCGATAACAAATTCCTATAGACTGTGCGACAAATTTAAAATTTGGGTAAAACTTACAACATTTTGAATTACACTATGTATGTCAACGATATTGAATGATATGTATGTGTGTGTATGTGTATCCATGTGTGTGTAAATCTACGTGCGCATTCGTTTACATTGGTATACATGTACATATATGTATGCACGTATATATATATCATTTGGTGTATATATGCATATATATACGTGTGCTCGAACGTGTGTGTATCTGATAGGGTATCGGTAACATAGAACCGAAATTTAACCTGATGGCAAACAAATGACTTACGCGAAATTGAATTGTTTGAAATAGACCAATTTGATCATTTAATTGTGGATAAATAAATGACTGGGATTTAATTGAATTTTTAGTGATACATAGCAATACTTGGAAACATCTGATTTTATCGACATATGCTAAATTGAATTGTTAGAAATGGAACTGTTTGATCATTTAACTGTGTGTATATACAAAATATGTTTACATTTTTTGTATCTAATATATATGTATAAAGAGGATTTCGCATTAAATAACCTACAATGGTTGATATGCCATAAAACCCAACCAAACCAAATCATATATATCTAATACATATGTATAAAGAGGATTGGCATGAAATAACCTACAATGGTTGATATGCCATAAAACTCTATCAAACCAAATCTATTTGACAAAGCATAAGGAGTACAATACTTCCAGGAATTATGTGCACGATGACCGTTAAGCCAAAAGCTTTCTCTACTCTTTAACGGGTTTTGTTTTTCATTCTAAATTATGTCTAACCACCATCCTCGTAGTGTAATGGTTATCGTCGTAGGAAATGAACTCGGTGACTCGAGATCAAATCCAGGAGGAAGCTGTTTGTATTGCGCATAGCACTAATAGCCCTTGGAAAGGTATGAATCCAACTATTCTCACTATAGTTATGAGTAAAATACTAGATTAGACTGGACTCTTTTGTCTTGGTATGGCAACCAGTCTAGGAGAAGGAAAACTCTGAATTCAGGCTGTCTGTTTGATGAATGCGTAAAACAGGAAACCCAGAATCACGAACACCACCATGACCGATTTACCACCCTCCATATATAAAAAAAATCTACCAACATTAATCCCTGCACCCTCAATTTCTATAGTGAATGTCCCTTCCTTTATGAAAGAACGATCATAAAAACACTTATTTTCACAAGTAAACAACTATCTTCCATAAAGAACTTAAAAATATAAAACAGACCTTTATTAATAATGAATTTTCCCAATATTTTTCCATACTTATTTAAGGTATGCTTCTCACTAATAGCACTGATGAAATTAACACAAGAAACTTTTCAAAATAATTCTGTTCTCAATTTCACACAAGAAATCAATATCAACAATAAAATCACATTTCTAGGTATACTAATAGACACAAGCAATATAGACCGATTTATCACCTCCACATATAAAAAATCTACAAACATTAATCCATGAACCCTCAATTTCCAAAGTGAATGCTCCTTCCGTTATAAAAGAAAAATCATAAAAACACTTTTTTCCAGAGCTAAGCTACTATCCCCATCTCGTATTATCTTCCTTAATGAACTTAAAAATATAAAACAAACCCTTATCAATAAAGGGTTTCCCAACAACACTGTTGATACAGAAATTAAACATTTCATTTATAAAACTGAACAACACAACATAAACAATAATCTAAACCATAAACAATCAATAAACCTTTACTACAAAAACCAATTTCATAGTAATTATAAGATGGATAGACTTATATTAAAAAACCTTATCCAAAAAATGTTCTCCAACCGATCCTACCAAAAAGTAAGACTTATCATTTACTATAACAAATTTAAAACCGCCAACCGAATTATTTCCAATAACTCTCTCCCCCCCCTCCATTGAACTTCTTGATAGGACAAACGTTGTATTTATGTTCAAATGTCTCTTGGGTGACTGTCTCCAAAGAAAATAATACGTACGTTGGTCTTACCACCACAACTCTTTCAAGACAGCTTACGATGCATTCTAATGATTCTAGCTCCATAGCCTTATATCTTAAAACCTATTCTAGTCCGAAATCCAAATTTCGAGTTGGTCGTCCAATTTGTTGTTGGTCGTCCAACACTTGCTGGTCCGTGAGAAGGGGTCCATAGGTTTCGTACCTGAACTAAGAAGTCGTAAGTGTTTTTTGTGTTTCGAGATTCCTACGTTATCTATATGTGCGTTATGAACATTCTATGTCTATTTCACATATCCGTATTATGGGTATGTTACAATTTCAGAGAGCCACCATTTAGTGTGGAGATGTCTCCTTTTTGATTAAAATACATTTACTCCGTTTCGTCTGCATTGACATGGAGGCCAATATATATATATACATATATATATATATATATATATACTAAATGGTGGCTCTCTGAAATTAAATATATATATGTGTGTGTGTGTGTGTGTGTGTGTGTGTGTGTGTGTGTGTGTGTGTGTGTGTGTGTGTGAAGGTAATTGAATAAACACGGGGAGAACGAAATGTAAACAAACGAAAGCTAATACATAAGTGCTATAATTACTGAGCTGACGTATGTCGTCAAAATGGCTGAGTGGTTAGATACCATGTCTAACGTTAAGTAAGGCGGGATTCGATTCCAGCTTGAAGCACTGCGTGCCTAGCCACCCTGAGGAGATGTGATACAACAAAACAGTCTGTCTGTGGATGACAAGGGAATGGAAAAATTGAATTAAGATGTTACGTGAAAGGACTGGCTTTTTGAGAAATATAAATTTTATAAATATAGATTTTATTTCAAAAACAAACCAGCGTTGAAGAGTTAGGAAGCATAATTTATATAAAGTGTCTGGACACTTAATTTTTAAATTCACCAGCGTCTCCATGAAAACCAGATTTCGAGACCACATTCATTTTTTATTGCTAGATTTTATTAAAGTAAAATTCTGCTGCAGATGCCTACACCTGATATATGACACCAAGGTCAACACCTGATATATGACCCCGAGGTCAACACCTGCAGGTAAGACAGAAACTTTGATTTGTTTTGTTTTGTTTAGTTTTATGGCACATCAACCATTGTAGGCTATTAAAACCAAATCCATTTTTATACATATAGACAGTTCTACTTCGAACAATTTAGTTTATTATGAGTACACAGTTTAAATGTCAAAAACAGTTCTATTTCTAACAATTCAGTTTAGCATCAGTACACAGGTTCAGTGTGAAAAACAGTTGTATTTCAAGCAATGCAGTTTAGGACAAGCACACAGTTTTGTTCTATTTGACCCATAGATAGGACCCTATCAGGTGCTACCACTCCGGGTCAGAGTGGACCTGGGAGCGATGACAATAAAGGGGTACTCCGCATTCCCCAAATCTCCAGCATTACTGAAGCATCACCATCATATTGTTTATCATCCTATCCAGACACTCATCGAGGGAGTTTTATCTCTCTGCAGGGCTACATCCCGTATCCTCACATAGCTGCTGAATGTATGTTCGTGCTGGTCGTCCGGCTTTTGCCTGGCCATATGTGGGGGTCCATTGGAGTACATCACTTTTGAGCTCGTCCCTGCTTCTCCAGCAGTGTCCTGCATGTCTGGTTCGTCAAACTTAGATAGTTTTCGTGATGGGAGGCAAGTGGCCGTATAGTTGGTGTCTTGTGGGGTGTTGCCACCAGGACTTGTTCAAGATTGCTCGCAGCATTCTTGTGTAATTGCCATCTAGCTTCTTCTCCAGCCGTTTTGTTAGCGTCCATGTAGTGCATTCATATAGCAGTATCGATACGGCCGCTGCCTGGAAGAAACTACGTTTCATTTTATCGGTCAGGTCTGATTTCCATATAATCGATAGCCTATTGATAGCTGCCCATGCTTTCGTTAGCCGTGTGTCGATGTCCTTTTCGGTTTATGAGACGCAGCTTCCTAGGTAAGTGAATTTGTCTACTAGTTTCAGAGGGGTTCCGTCTAGTATGGAGATGTCACCTGTTTGATTATAGCACATATATTCCGTTTTGTGTGCATTAACATGGAGGCCTATACCTACGGCTGTTCGTTCCAAACTATGCAATAGTGTTTCGGCTTTGTTGGGTGTATTTCCCCCCAAAAAAAAAATCCTGTTTATGCATACATAATGTCTGATTTATACGGAAATAGTTTGTAGGCAACTTTATTTTCAAACGTGTGAGAGCTCGGGTGTTAAATGGTTTCAAGTATTGCCATTTAACTCTACTCATTCTACTTAATACCAATCCTTTGTATTTAAGCAGTTAAATGGTTTCAGCGGTTGTTATCTTCTAACACCTTTTAGATAAAATAGGGTTGGGTACTTATTTGTAACGAGAGGAATTCGAAGAATACGGATGAAACAATCCTAGAGCTTGATATGCCCTGCCGATTGATCGGATCCGGCCTTTACGATTGCCAGTTAGGCCCAGTAAGAACAAAAGTAGCGTATCGCAAGTCACGTAACCACTTCGGTTGGTGTGTAAACGCTACCCCCTCTCCCCCACCACATTATCTTAGTCTTCTAACCATTCCACTTCTTAGCCGGCCGGTGATCAACTCGTGGTTCGAGGGGGTAACGCACATTTTCTTTACCTACACAAGAATACGATCGAGGGAACGGAGAAAATAGAAGGACAAACGAACAAACACGAACAAAGCTTGGGGTTAACCAAGAGCAGAGGAAGGTATGCAACACTACATGCATGTGCAGACTATCGCTAGCGTGGGTTACTAGCGAAAATTCCACAATGCTACTGGAATCAGACTCATCTTGACTCACTCTCGCTGGACCCTATCCCATGCTGCCTCGCCTCTCTGCTCCGGTGTCCGGTGTTGACCGCCCCTGTCCGTTGATCCACGCCAACCTCTGCTGTTCGCTTCCCTGCTCTCCTGTCGCCAACTGCCCTCTGCCGGGTCGCGTCGTCAACTCTCATTCGCCTCCCCGTACCACTTCCGGGTACGGCGAGATTTCAGGTCCAAGAATCCTTTGTCTGGTTTCGCGCCAAAACAGACAAAGGAATTGCCTGCCTTGGCGGGAAACCCATATAGTGCTACAGGTGGGTCACGAACTAATCAGCCAGCAAGATCCTATTTTCAATCATTACGAGTCACCAACAACAACCAACAAGTAGGCTTGTTCGGTAGGAAGGAAGGAAGGTCTAACCCTTCGGCCCAGGTACAGTTGGCGTATTCTACAGCCCCTGCCCATTGAATGGTAAAATGATTGTTGAAGATCTTTAACCAAGAGCCAAATAGATCTGTCTGTTAATTTCTTTCTATCACCCGACCTTAAAACAGCAGTTGACGGTTTTTCAACGAGTGTCCTAGATACGACACTAAACATCTGATGGTGTGACTCCAATAATACTGGAGCTTTGGGGAATGTAGACTACTCCTTCATTGCCATCGTTTCCAGGTCCACTCTTGGCCCTGAGTAGTATCACCAGATAGTCTTCTACCTATGAGTCAAATAGAACTGTTTGACATTTAAACTATTTACTTTGATATTTAAACTGAGTGCAAACACATGACTTATGATAAACTGAATTGTTTGAAATAGAACCGTTTTATCATTTCACTGAGTGTAAATAATTGACATATGTTTAATTGAATTGTTTTTAATTCATAACAATACTTGGAACAATTTAACTTTGTGACTTATGCTAAACTGAATTGTTTGAAATAGAACTGTTTTATCAACTGTGTTAACAAATGACTAATGTTTAATCGAATTGAAAATTATAAATAACAATACTCAAAACCATTTAAATGTGTGCTAACAAATGAGCTCTGGCTCGTTTAAAAATTTTACCTACAAGTAACCTCATTATCCGATGCAGTTTAGCGTTATACCAAGGACACCGTTTTTTTTTTCTTTTTGTAGAGATCATACGCTTCTATATATATATTTGCAAAGCATATATTTAATATATGAATAAACAAGATTTAGCATTAAATAACCTATAATAATTGATATGCCACCCACCCAACCAACTAATCAACCATAGGTGGTGTTACCTCTCCCAGATCCACAGATTGACCTGGGAATAATGGCAATAAAAAGATTATTCCTCACTTTCCAGATCTCCGGGACTAGAACCTCAATATCCGATGCAGTTTAGCGTCATACCAAGGACACCGTTTTTTTTTTCTTCTCTTTTTGTGGGGATCATACGCTTCTATATTGGATACAGACCATATCTTCCAAGCCCCTCCGACAGGGTATATCAAATTATGAGTGTTCAAATACCTGTTGATTTTTATTTCACAAATAAAAATCTAAAACCTCAATAGAAATTAAAATAAAATTAGACTATTTTGAATATTCACATTGAAATGAATAAAATGTCTTAACGCCGTTGAAATAAAAAAAAGATTCACTAATTTTTAGTCAACTTTCCGTCTTCCGAATTCAAACCGGATATTCGTCACCTTGACAACAACAACAATATTAATTATTATTATTATTATTATTATTATTATTATTATTCTCTCTCCCCCCCTCTCTCTTTCTCTCTCTCTCTCTCTATATATATATCTTGCACACACATATATACACACACACGCATACAGACATCTTTATTGGTAATTCAGCAAATAAGATGGCAGCTCGCGTTCGACAAATGACTGATCTCAACTATTTCATTGCGCATGCTCTGACAACGTAAAAACAAACAGACCAACCAACAAACAAACAAGCTAACAAACAAAAAACTCCAGTCTATCGACCTTGCTCTAAATCAAACGTGCCAAACTAATGCTGTGGGGCAATCATATATTTATTTCAGGTTTCTTTTTCACGATTCGGTTTTGAATTCATCCCCACTTATGCACGTGACAAAAAAATCGTCGCAATATTTTACACATATGAACCGATAAACTATCTGCTCGATTCTATTTTTTCTTATTTCGGTTTACTCTGCTCCAAGTATTGTTTGGTTGGATTTTATGGCATATCAACCATTATAGGTTATTTTATGCCAAATCCACTTTATACATATATATTAAATATATATGATTTAGTTTGATTGGGTTTTACCGCATATATATCCTTGTAGGTTATTTAATACCAAATCCTCTTTATACATATATATTAAATATATATGATTTGGTTTGGTTGGATTTATGGCATATCAACCATTATAGGTAATTTAATGCCAAATCCTCTTTATACATATATATTAGATAAATATGATTTGGGTTGGTTGGGGTTTTAGGCATATCAACCATTATAGGTTATTTAATGCCAGATCCTCTTTATACATATATATTAAATATACATGATTTGGTTTGGTTGGGTTTTATGGCATATCAACCATTGTTGCTGATTTATTGCCAAATCCTCTGTATATATTTATATTAAATGTATATGATTTGGTTTGGTTTGGTTTTATGGAATTTCAACCATTGTTGGTTATTTAATACCAAATCCACTTTATACATATATATTAAATATATACGATTTGGTTTGATTGGATTTTATGACATATCAACCATTGTAGGTTATTTAAAGCCAAATCCTCTTTATACATATATATCAAATATATATGATTTGGTTTGGTTGGGTTTTATGGCATATCAACCAGTGTTGGTTATTTAATGCCAAATCTTCTTTATACCTATATATTAGATATATATGATTTGGTTTGGTTAAATTCAAATAACCAAATATGGTTGATATGCCATAAAACTAAACTAAACCAAACCAATCAAACCGAGTAATATCCTAACGGTTTCCATACTATTCAACAGTTAAAAACTATTCAAGTTCTACACAAGTCGACAATAGATTTTCACTCATCTATTATGTTACAAACGTTAAATCCTCTTTTATCAACGAACTGAGTTTTATAAACAAGTTATAATCATTCAAATTCTCGATATGAAGGGTATAACTATATTTCAACATTTTAAATGTGTTGCTCTGATAAAATTCTCGGCTCTATGTGCTATTTTTTATGGGTTAGAATTGCCTAAACATTTACATACTGTAATAAAAGAACAACAAAGTAATTATTGTACTTATTCTTTATTCCAAAGGTCAGCAACCCCGTCCCCCGGGCTACATCCGGCCCTTGAGTCATTTTTGTCCGGCCAGTCAACATTCACTGAATTGACATTACCATTACATTACAATTGACTTACAATGCGACGAATCTTTGGAATCGAAATTTCAGTGTGAATCGACTGCTGGCTTCTACAAGAAATATATATTGCCAAACGGGAAATATAAAAACATCTTGACTAATGTGAAACTAATGATATCCTTATTTGGAAGTACTTATGCTTATGAACAACATTTTTCCAAAATGAAATATATGTTATATAATTAAGGAATGATTTTTTTATATAAATCATTTTTCATTAATTACATTTTATCATTCAGTTTGGTTGGGCTTTGAACTATTCGGGTTAAGAGTTCAGGTGCATAGTCATTGGGTACAAGTTGTCTAAATTTCTGAGACAAAGCTTGTTGATTTTTATCATTAAGGTTTTTCGGACTATTGTCTTCATCTTTATTGTTATTTCCACAACATTTCGGCCAATATGTCCTCCGGCCTTCTTCATGTGTTTGTCGAACTCGGGAAACCTTCACGGAACTTCGAACTACGTCCTTTATTGAAACCACGGGGGTCGCCTGTTCTGATTCCGTTAGCCATAACCGGGAACAAGTGTTAAGCATTCCTGTATTGTTACTCGCCTGTAGTGAGGATTGAACCTGCAACCTTCAGATGATTGTCTCCTTAGAAGCTCAGGGAACCAACGCTTATAACCGTTACGCCATACGTTATAACGGTTATAGGCGTTGGTTCCCTGAGCTTCTAAGAAAACAATCATATGAAGGTACAGTTTTACGCTCGTGCGCAAAGGATATGACAATAACTATTGTCATCATAAACCCCCAAACAGAAAATAGGGCTAGAGTGTGGATGACGTCATGCCCGGAAGAGATGATCCTGAGAATTGGAGGATTTTGAAAAGAGTCAGTTGAGATTGGACTATGAAGGCATAGAGTTGAGTTCTCTAACGTTGCGGCGGAAGTTAAGTTTTTCGGGTCCCGACCGATGGAGATGAATTGAGATCTTAAACATCACAAGATGCGCCGCGTATGGGGTGGAGTCAAATAGTATGGTTAGCATAGTAAGAATTGTGTCTCTCTCTTTGTGTCAAAGAACCGACGTCAGGAATTAATAAACCGTTCGTACCTGAAACGACAGTTTGTCTGTTTCCGCCAGTGTTTTGTATTTGTGTATGTATTGTATTACTGTTGTGATTGATATCTTTATGGCTATGATATCATTATAGTTATGGCTATACAACATATACTAAAAGTCATTTAAGAACAAGGTTGCATGACGACTACCTGGATGAAGTTTTGTTCCCGTACATCGACAAATCTCCTTCTCGGTTGATGCGACGCTGCTTCCTAGGTAAGTGAATCTGTCTACTAGTTTAAGAGGGGTTCTGTCGAGAGTGGAGATGTCCCCCGTTTGATTATAGCACATATATTCCGTTTTGTGTGCATTAACATAGAGGCCTATGCCTGCGGCCGCTCGTTCCAAACTATGCAGTAGTGTTTCGGCTTGGTCGGGTGTATTTGCCAGTATCGCTATGTCATTGGCGTAGTCGACGTCGGTAATTGTTTTTGCGGGGTACCTTCTGCTTCTTTTCTTTGTCAGCTCGAAGCAATTCTCTCTGATTTTGTCAATCGATGTTCTAAGTGCGTAGTCTAGACAAAAAGGACATCGACACGAGGTTAACGAAAGCATGGACAGCTATCAATAGGCTATCGATTATATGGAAATCAGACCTAACCGATAAAATGAAACGCAGTTTCTTCCAGGCAGCGGTCACATCGATACTGCTATATGGGTGCACTACATGGACTCTAACAAAACGGCTGGAGAAGAAGCTAGACGGCAATTACACAAGAATGCTGCGAGCAATCTTGAACAAGTCCTGGCGGCAACACCCCACAAGACACCAACTGTACGGCCACCTGCCTCCTATCTCGAAAACTATTCAAGTTAGACGAACCAGACATGCAGAACACTGCTGGAGAAGCAGGGACGAACTCATAAGAGATGTACTCCTATGGACCCCCACACATGGCCGTGCAAAAGCAGAACGACCAGCACGAACATACATTCAGCAGCTATGTGAGGATACGGGATGTTGTCCTGAAGACCTGCCTAGGGCGATGAACGATAGGGAGGAGTGACGAGAGAGGGTCAAGGATATCCGTGCTACCAGCACGACATGATGATGATGATGATGACATCGATAAATATTTCACCTGATGTGGAGAAATTATCACTCAATAACCAGTCTCATTAAATCATTTATCATTTCGATGTGTATTTCGTTTGTAATTATTTTTCTGTTATTCCTGTTGTAAGATAAGGAATTTAGATTTTTGTTTTGGTGAATTTTTTTTGTTTGTTTTTTATTTTTTTGTTTTGTTTTGCTTTATTTTTTGTTTGTTTTGTTTTGTTTCCGTTTTTGTTTGTTTTTTGTTTTTTGTTTGTTTGTTTGTGGGTTTTTTTTTGTTTTTGTTTTTTTATATATATATTGTAATTGAGGGAGCTATCCCCCTTGTTTGGTACGAGCCAGAGTTGGGTACACATTAACTTTGTACACCGACCAGTCACACACGTGACACCGTCAGAAGGGTTGACCATTTTATTACCATTTCTCCGTGCAGGACACACGCGTTGCCTGACAGCTGCGATTTTAGACTTTGCGAAGGGGGCATTCTTTGAGGCGAACAGAGGTTAGAATCACACACTGTATCTGTATTTGCCCGAACTATTGATCTGTGTGAAGGGGATTTGACTTATCCATATTTACCCACCCCGTCCAGTTCCAGAAGTTGTGTTCTATTTCGTTTTTAGTTTCACGGTCAAAGAAGGGTCAAAGAAGGGTTTAAAGAAGGAACGAAGACCCATTGCGAGTAGACAATTTCTTTACCAGTCACGCCTTTTACCTCATTTTTTGCCTCATGTTACTACCGTTACATATATATTTCTGCAGTAAAATAAGGGGCCTTGCTAGAATAAAATTATATAAAATTCCTTGTTTTGCTTTAAACTTCCAGAAAATTTATTCACATATTCAATGATATGGCCTCGCTTCACGACACTGCGTAGCTGTTCGAATCTCTCTCTACAAAAGGTTGCCCAACCATTGATTTATCAAAGAATAACTTATCTGTCGTTCACATAAGGTGGGTTTTCTTTTAGTATTTATTGTGGTTGATCAAGAGGGAGATAACTATATTTCTCTTCACCACATCTTTTTATCATAATAGAGATTAGCTGTCTGTCTGTAACTGAAAATACGTCACCACCAACGTCACAATACCTCTAGTTATTTATGTTGTATTCTCAATGGTCATTAAGTAATTATTATTTAGTCTTAATTAGTATCTTGTTTCTTGATGATGTCACAATTAAATTCTAACGGTTGAATTTGCCTTAAAACAGCCCATGTTATTAAAACGGTATTTATCCGACTTCCCATCAAGTCAGATTTTATATAAAGTCATTTTATAGCAGAGCGAGCGCCACAAACAAACCGAGATTCTTGCGTGGCCGTCGCAAAAAATGCATCCCCCCATTTTGGGGCGCTTTAGGCGCCAAGCGATAAACTTAGCCCTGTCAAGCAGATATTTACTGCAGGGACGATCCCCAAGGACTAGGTGATCAGTTTAATAACACCTACCCTAGGAGAAGAGCAGATGGTCCTCGGAAGAATTAGAAAGGGCAAGCCCGTGTTATTAAGTTACTTATCTAACTTCTCATTAAGCCAGGATTTGATAAAAAGTCATTTTAATATGGATGCAACGCGTATGTATCCTTCACAAAATCGTATGTTCCCGTCGACGTTCCCCATATTGGGTCGCTTCAGGTGCCAGATGTTAAACTCAGCCATACAAAGCGGGTATTGTATTGACGGAAGACAACCTGGGACCAAGCGATTAGCTTAATAACACCCACCCGGCAAGAACACCAGGCGGGCCCCCAGAAAATTAGAAGGGAAATCGTGTTATTATCGCGAGTCAATATATAACACAAGGTCATTTACCGTGAGTAGCCTTTTAAGTTTCCCCTGAGGAATTGCTTGCGGGGGACGGCCCCTGGGACCAGGTAATTCAAATTTATAACACTCACCTGACACGAACGCCAGGCAGGCCTAGGTTATCAATGGGGTGTAACTGACTTCTCACCGAGACGATATTTGACTCAAGGTCGTTTCATCGTAGGGATTCATGCATAAATCAAGACTATTTGCGTGGCTATTTAAAAATTGCTTAGCCCCTTCGTCATTCCCCATATTGGGGAGCCTCAGACGCCAAACCATGAACTCAACCCTGCAAAACCTACAATAATGCATGTACCATCATACAATGTGTGTTTATATATCCCTAAGAAATAAAAGGTTTCCATAGTATATGGTGTGGATAATCCGCAGATTTACACCGACACTACTATACTGTAGGGGAGGGCGCTACTCCTTCCCTGGATTGCTCCACTTTACCCTTCATCCCAACAGTATAATGCCGAGTGTTAAGCCAGGCAGTATCAAATACCATTTTTTTAGTCTTTGGTATGACTCGACCTGGGATTGAACCCTGCTCTTCCAGACCATTGGCGAACACTCTAGTGATTAGGCCAATGGCGTAATGGCTATGAAAAGGTACTCCACGTCCTTAAAAGCTCCTGGAATGGAGCCTCATTATCGGATGTTTTAGTGTCATATGCAGGACACTCATCGGTGGGGTGTCTTACCCCTCTGTAAAGATGCAGTCGACGTATTTTACAGACCAACGGAAATAAATTAGAACGCAGATTTGACTTATCCATATTTACCCACCCTCTCCGCTCGGGCAGGATATGACACAAGGTCAATTTTTAAGCGAAGTTTAACAGGTTTGAATTCACAGTTTTCCTTCTCTTAGACTAGTTGCCTCACCAAGGCTGAAGAACCTAGTCTGTCCTACTATTTTACCCATAGCTGGAGGGAGAATAATTGGATTCATAAGGGTATTAGTGCTATGTGAAATGCAATCAGTCTCGTCCAGGATTTGAACTCGTGTCAACGTGTCCAGTTCCTATGACGATAACCATTACACCACGGGCACCTACACAAATAAAGCTATATAACTTATTTTTACTTTTACATTGAACAATTATAGTTTAACCATTGTACAATAATAATCCATTTTGCGAAGACACTTCCGTATCTGTTCAATCTTCAGGATCTGCAGTTTAAGTTATAGGGCTCCATTATTTGTTTAAGCGTCAGGTCTGCCAAAATATTTTAAGCTGTAGGTCCACCATAACTGTGCAAGCTTCAGTGTACTCATAACTGTTCAAGATTATGGACTCCTAAAATACTTCAAGTCTTAGGAATCTCAAAAAACTTCGAGTTTCGGGGCTCCCAAATTAGTTCACGCTACAGTCATAAAGAATGTGCAAGCTTCAGGGTCCCCATGATACTTAAAGATTCCGAAAATAATTAAAGATTAAGAACTACCAAAATAGTTCCAGATGTAGAACTACCAAAATAGTTCAAGAATCAGAACTACACAAATAGTTCAAGAATCAGAACTACCCAAATAGTTCAAAATTCAGAACTACCAAAATAGTTCAAGATTCAGAACTACCCAAATAGTTCAAGATTCAGAACTTCCGAAATTGTTCAAGATTAAGAACTCCCCAAATAGTTCAAGATTCAGAACTTCCAAAAACAGTTAAAGATTCAGAACTCCCAAAATAGTTCAAGATTAAGAACATCCAAAATAGTTCAAGATTCAGAACAACACAAATAGTTCAAGAATAAGAACTACCCAAATAGTTCAAGATTCAGAACTTCCAAAATAGTTCAAGATTCAGAACTCCCAAAATAGTTCAAGATTAAGAACTATACAAATAGTTCAAGTTTCAGAACTTCCAAAATAGTTCAAGATTTTTCAAGCTTTAGGGATCGCTTAACAGTTCAAGGTGAGAAACCTACAAAACAGTTCAAGTTTCATGGTCCTCTTAATAGTTCAAGCATTGCAACCCAAGAACAATACGTGCTTTATAGTTCCTGTAACGTTTCACACTTCTTGGCTCCTACAACAGTTCAAGCTTCAGAACACCCAAAATCTAGATTCTCTACTTGTCGGCGTAAGTACAATTAACAGTTAAGCATTTTTTGACATTGCAAGAAGTTGAAAATTTGTTGTTTGGGTTTTATGGCGTATCAACTTTTGTAGATTATTTAATGCCAAATCCATTTTTATAAAAATAAACAGTTCTATTTCCAGCAATCCACTTTAGCATAGGTACACAGTTTAATAGTCAAAAATATTTCTATTTAGAGATATTCAGTTCAGTCAAACGGTTCTAATTCAACCAATTCAGTTTTGTATAAGTACAGTTTTTGTTTACATACAGTTAAATGTCAAAACAGTTCTATTTAGAACAATTCAATTTTGCGTAGTACATTTTCAATGTCAAAAACAGTTCTATTTCAAACAATTCAGTTTAGCACAAGTACGCAGTTTACGTGTTAAAACAGTTCTATTTCAAGCAGTTCAGTTTTGCATAAGTACACAGTTTAGTTCTATTTGACCCATAGATTGGACCATATCAGGGGCTACCTCTTTAAGCCAGAGTGGACCTGGGATCGATGGAAATGAAGGGTACTCCACATTCCCTAAAGCTCCAGCATTACTGGAGCCTCACCATCAGCTTGTTTAATGTCATATCAAGGACACTCGTTGGGAGAGTCTTACCCCTCAGCAGAAGTGCAGTCGGTGTAATCTACAGTCCCAGCCGACTAGGCAAGGAAGTTGAAGATGGTAATTCTGACTGTGCTACAAAATTTATCGCGGCTAATGCATTCTTCGTGTTTTTGTTTCGCTCAATAATAGAAACAAACGTTTTTAAAAGAATTCTGATCTTTCCACGTTTTTTTTTTTTTTTTCTTGTGCTTTCAGTGAGCAGGTCTTGAAGTAAAGGGTTAATTGCTTTTGTTATCACCTTGGCAACACTCCAAGAAAACAGCCCAATCCGAAGAATGAGTCGTAAACATATCGAAAAACAGATGATCCAGAGAGATCCTACGTTGATAAACAAGCGCTCAAAATATGGACGGTGTTCGGAGGTTATCTCAGATTTTTCTAACTGATCATCAGTGGATGGATATGAGTATTTTGATAAAACTGCCCCCATACACACACACACACACACACCCTTTTTTAGAGACTTTTATTTATTCATCTCGTTTTTCAGAGGAAAAAAGAATTCAGACATCGTAAGTCTTGCCAGTAATCAGTGCTGGTAAATATTTACATAATTTTCTCTAATTCTGGTGCAAGACTAAAACGGGGTAGAAATCTACAAAGAGACAATGCCCTGCTTTTGGAGACGCTCTTAACGCAATGGTTATCATCTCACGAAATGTAATCGGCGACCTGAGTTCAAATCCTGGATGCATCTGTTTGTGTTTCCTCTCACGATAGTGCCCTGGGGGAGCTTGAACTATTTGGGGGAAAATTGTAGGATATTAGCGCTATGTGTTATCTAAAGTCGTATGTGATATCAAAATAATCTTATGTGATATCTAAACAGTTTTATGTGATATCCAAACAGTCTTAAGTGATATCTAAACAGTTTTATGTGATATCCAAACAGTCTTATGTGATATCTAAACAGTTTTATGTGATATCTATACTATCAGATCCAAACAGTCCTATGTGATATCTAAACAGTTTTATGCGATATCCAAATAGTCTTATGTGATGTCTAAACAGTCTTATGTGATATCTAAACATTTTTATGTGGTATCCAAATAGTCTTATGTGATGTCTAAACAGTCTTATGTGATACCTATACAATTCTATGTAATATTCAAACAGACTTATGTGATATCTAAATAGTCTTATCCAAGATTTGATCTCGGATGACTGAGTCCATTTTCTACATCGCTAATCGTTGTGCCATGAGTGCTTAGAATATTTATACGGTTTCAATCTTAGAGTGGTACTTCGCATATTCTTGCTGATTTTAGTAATATGGCTCTATAGACAGTTTTAATTCTTTCAAGAAACTCTGATACTTCCAAACATTTTTGAATACACCGACTGCATCTCCACAGAGGTGTAAGACTCCCCCAACGAATGACAAGGATATGACACTAAAAAATCTGATGGAGAGCCTTTAGTAATACTGGGTCTTTTGAGGAATGCAGAGCACCCCTTCATTGCTATCACTCCCAGGTTCACTCTAGGCCCGGAGTGGTAGCACCTGATAGGGTCCTATCTATGGGTCAAATAAAATTGTTTGAGATTTAAACTGTGTACTTATACTAAACTTTGCCCAGTCGGCTGGGGCTGTAGAATACACCGACTGCTTCTCTGCAGAGGGGTAAGACCCCCCCCCCAATGAGTGTCCTGGATATGACACTAAACAATCTGATGATGAGGTTCCAGCAGTGCCGGATCTTTGGGGAATGCGGAGTACCCCTTCATTGCCATCGCTCCCAGGTCCACTCTGGCCCGGAGTGGTAGCACCTGTTAAATAGAACAGCATACTAATGCTGAACTGAATTGTTTGAAATAGAAATGTTTTTGACTATTAAACCGTACTTACATTTAAACTGCGTGCTTATGCTTAACTGAATTATTTCAAATAGAACTGTTTTTTCGACATTAAAACTGTATTTACACTTAACTGAATTATTACATATAACTGCTTGAATAGTTTGAAATAGAAATGTTTTTGATCATTAAACTGTGTACTTATGCTAAACTGAATTGTTTTAAAAAGAACAGATTATTTACATAAAATTGGATTTGGCGTTAAATAACCAACAAAGGTTGATATGCCATAAAGCCCAATAAACCAAACCAAACCAAACCAAACCTTATACTAAACTGAATTGACTTGAAACACAACTGTTTTTACATTAAATTGTGTGTAAACAAGTGACTGATGTTTAATTGAATTGTTAGAGATACATAGTAATACTTGAAAACATTAAACTGTGTGCAAACAAATGATTAAAAGTTAATAGAATTATTCGCGTGAGATAGAAATAAATGAAACCATTTAACAGTGCGCCGAAACAATTTGCTCTGGCTCGTTTTAGAATGTTATCTACAAAATGTGTTTAGAAACCATATATTTAATACATATGTATGAAAAGTATTTAGCATTTAGTAACCTGTAATGGTTGATATGCTATAAAACCAAACCAAACCAAACCAAATATTTCACAAGTTTCTTTCGAATTGATTCCAATACCGACGACTACAAGCATTCCTGTGCCAGACTATCCTGATAAAACAGAATATTTTAACAACTGGTTTGAATCCTGAGATCGGTTGCCATACAAAGGATAAAAAGCCAAGTCTGTTCTATAGCTGGAGGGAGAATAAATGGATTCATACCTTTCGCGAGGGTATTAGCTCTAAAAGAAATGTAAACATCCTCGTTAAGAATTTGAACTCGCATCCCCGGGTCCATTTCCAACGAAAATAACCGTTTGGCATTCTTCCGTGTACTTTCAAAAATTGTCGATCCATTCCATTACTAAGCTTTTTGCTTAGATGTGGCACATGGCCATATGAATGAGGCTCCCATCCCTTACATTGGGTAGATATAATGCATTAACTTGTAAATATATAAAAGAATGTCACTCTTTAATAAAAGGCGGGAATTTCTTGATTCTTTTTTTTTTCTTTTTAATACAAAATAAGAAGTAACAAGAAACTAATTTTAAAACAAGATTGATATCTTGCAGCAGTGTTGACATGAATCTCTTCTTTGTTTGCGACTCGATCTGATATATATATATATATATATATATATATATATATATATATATATATATATATATATATATTTACCTGCGGCAAAAATATAGATCTAACGACGAAATTTCATCCACGGATCATTCAAACGTCAAAAGAAAAAGAAAATAGTTCAGTGTGTACTTATGGATTGCTATCTTCTGCCGGAGGAAAACACGTGGAATTCTTTTAAAACAATGAAACACTTGTGTTTCAAGTGGTTGTATCTTGCCATGCTCCTTTTGCTTCAAGTTTTATCTGCGTTTTTTTTCTTTTCCATTACCATCTCTAAAGCATCCATTGTTTAAAATTTAACAATTATCTAAATGCGTCAACAGAATATTTAAAAAAATCAAATTAAGATTATGGGTTATCTGTCTGAATTTTTGAGATGAGGCTTGATGTGTATTATTTTGCTGATAATTTTTCGGACTGTTATCTTCATCTTTATTGTTGTTAGTTGTAACAACGTCTTGGCTGCTGTATCCTCCGACCTTCTTCATGTGTCCTTCGTTTATCTGGGCATAAAAATGATTCACCCTGGGAAATCATTTTTAAAGTTTTACTGTTGATCAAACATAGTTCTTGAACGCCTTTATTTCCAGGAGTAGACCAGCATTTATTTATAGTTTGCTTTGCGCCCTGGCTTTTCAGTTGGTCCGGCTGGCATTCGTGCCGCGAGTCTACCGTTGATTATATTTACAAACCCTCCACTCGGGCAGGATATGACACAAGGTCAATGATTTTAAGCGGAATTTAACAGGTTTGAATTCACAGTTTTCCTTCTCCTAGACTAGTTGCCTCACCAAGGCTGAAGAACCTAGTCTGCCCTACTATTTACCCAGAGCTGGAGGGAGAATAATTGGATTCATACCTTTCCCAAGGGTATTAGTGCTATGTGAAATACAATCAGTCTCGTCCAGGATTTGAACTCGTGTCACCGTGTCCATTCCCTACGACGATAACCATTACACCACGGGCACCTCTACCATTGATCATTAATACCCCGTCCGGTACGAATGCCAGAGGACCAGCTGAAAAGCCAGGGTGCAAAGCCAACAAATTAATTCTTTGGGGAATGTGGAGTACCCTTTTATTGCCATCACTCCCAGTTCCACTCTAGCCTGGAGTGGTAGCACCTGATAGGGTCCTATTTATGGGTTAAATAGAACTAAACAGTGTACTTATGCTATACTGGATCGTTTGTAATAGAACTATTTTTACATTTAACTGTGTGAAAACAAATTACTGAACTATTAGAATTGTTAGTGATACATAGCAAATACTTGGACCCATTTAACTTTGACTAAACTGAATAATTTAAAATAGAACTGTTTTTGCATTTAGCTGTGTGAAACAAAAAACTGTACTTATGCTAAACTGAAGTGTTTGAAATGAAACTGTTTATATGTATAAAAATGGATTTGACATTAAACAACTTACAATGGTTGATATGCCATAAAACCAAACCAAAATAAAACAAAGTTTCAATCAAAATAACTTGATTCGGCTGTCGTATATTGCACCGCTGGTCAAACAATGAAGACCACGTAGATATATAAAAATATAATTTACATTTTTATTCTTCGACGGCGACGTTTGTGTGAAGTAGGAATACAGTCAGAGTGAGTTCGCACATATATTTCTTCTGTGGCGGGGACCCTTTGCGTGTATTAGAGCGACAGCCGGAAAACACTCACGGGGGAACTGACAGGTTTGCTTGAGTGACTAGCGGGTCTCTGCCTCAGTCCAAAATTACAGACCTTATATTGTCTTTCAAGTCCAACGCGGAAATATGAACACGCCTCCTCGCCTACGTATTTTCTGTTTATGCCTGGTTATTGGAACTTACATACTTCCGTTTTTTTTTTTTTTCTGGTAATTCGTTGATCTTATCTGTGAACGGAAATATCTGTCATCCTATCCACAGGCAATAAATTACATTCTCACCATCCTCCTTTATTTTTTTCTTTTTCCGGTTAAACCACATTGTTGATGTTATCTTGCGACCGCATTGAATCTGCTAAGTTCATCCACGGCACTCCGTCGCCAGCTAAGCTAGAATATTACACAGCATTAAATGGCCCGAAAAGAGTTGATATGCGGTAAAACAAAACAACCTTCTTTAAAAAGGTACACATGAATAGGGGGTTTCCGATTCTTTATTACCTTGTCACCCAATTGGTCAATGATTTTCTGCTCTTTATTACCTCATCACTCTATTGGTTAGTGATTTATAGCCTTTCTATGACGTAGTCATTCTATTGGTCAGTGATTTTCAACATTTCAGTCACCTCATCACTCTATTAGCCAGTGGTTTTCAGCCTTTCTATGACCTTGTCATCCTACTGGTCAGTGGTTGATTTTAACGACATATCAACCCGTCTAGGATTACTTAATGGATGGTTTTTAAGGAACTGCGTTCGTTGTACATTTTTATTTACATTTTTTGTGTAATTTTTCAATAGTTCTTTTGCATTCCGTTATATATTAAGTATTCCTATCTAATAAAAATAATTTTCTCACAGTTGTAGAGTTTTAAGTATTCCAATCTTATACTAATAATCAAGTAATTATTTCTATTTAATAATTGTCCTTAGTTTGCATACAGTTATATAGTTTCAAGTAACTGATACTATTTACCAACCCCTCCGCTCGGGCAGTATATGACACAAGGTCAATTTTTAAGCGGAGTTTAACAGGTTTTAATTCAGAGTTTTCCTTCTCCCTAGACTAGTTGCCTTACCAAGGCTGACGAACATAGTCTACCCTACTATTTACCCATAGCTGGAGGGAGAATAATTGGATTCATACCTTCCCCAAGGGTATTAGTGCTATGTGAAATGCAATCAGTCTCGTCTAGGATTTGAACTCGTGTCGCCGTGTCCATTTCCTACGACGATAACGACTACACCACGGTTTCAAGTAACTGATTATGATAATTCTTCGTAAACAATTTTAGCTTCATGATACCATTCTTGATACAAATAATTTTCTGTTATATAGCATCAAGTATTCCTATCAAATACGAACAATTTTAAACATTTCATTCATAGATAAAAGTCTAGCAAATACAACTACTCCGGGTCAAAGTGGATTTGGGAGTAATAGCGATGAAGAGCATCCCACCCAGAGTGTCCAACCCATAAGGATGTCCAATGTATGACACTAAAGCACATGTGATGATAAGCATCAGATGCGGTTTACTGTCATACCTCGGACACCCTTCTGGGTGGGATGCTATCAGCGTTATTTAAGCTGCGCCGATCGGACGATCAGTTTCTTTGAGAGACAGTTTTTTTTTACAAGATACGGTGAAACTTTGTTGGTGATTATTGTTATGATCTAACTCCTTTAGAGTTTTTCACATCAGTGTTAGCTGATGGTTTTTCACTGGAGTTTAAGTGACAGCAAGTCTCTTCAAGTCTCCAGGGCTCGTCTCTGGATTCTGGTCGTTCTTAGCAATGCTGTCGTTTGGATAGTCTCTACCTGTCCACCAACTTCCAAGTCTTCCAGGCCTTTTAATAATCCTTTAGTTATTGTGCCTAACGCACCAATCACAATTGGCACAATCGTTTCTTTCATGTTCCACAGCTTTTTCAATTCTTTAGCAAGGTCGAGGGACTTATCCTTCTTTTCATTTTCCTTCAGATTTATTATTATTATTATTATTATTATTATTATTATTATTATTATTATTATTATTTTCCTCGATGAATTCAATCTTCCGAATTATGCCGAATAGGTCACTTTCGAACTGGTCCAGTCCGCTGTTGCTTGGTGGTGTCCTCTGCAACTTCAATCTTCTTGTGCCGGGCTTTTGTTCCTCTTTTGTGGCTGCAGGGTTGAGATGAAAGTGGGCCTTCCATCGCATCCTCTTGATAAAGTCCACTATTTTATCCGTTAAGGATAGGACAAATCCGTGTTTCCCAGGGAATGGGATGTTCTTCAGGGAGTATTTCGGCGTGAATTTTTCCATTTGCATGTATAACCAGTATCTCTTTTCTTTTTTTTTTTATACTTATCCACGGAGTGCTCCATGAACTCTAAAAATTCATTCCAGGCGAAATTGAGGGAGGAAATAGAGCGAATTAGGAAATCGAGGAAAATCTTGGTCAGATCTGATAAGTCTAACAACATATACCAGGTCAGTCCACATGAATATGAGAGAATCCTTAATGATATAGGATCACGGAATCATATAAACTAGACCATAGCGACACAACTACTCAAATCAACAGGGATACAGCTAAGTTTGCTCAGAAAGTAAATATGATAGATAGAGTTGGGAAATTGGAAGAAAGAAGTGCCTACATTTTATTTAAGGATCACAAAAAAAAACTTCCCAGATAAGAAGCAGACTAGATTAATTAACCCTACAAAAACCGAACTAGGCCTTGTATCTAAAGATGTAATACAGAAGATTACGTCTAGATTGATGAGTAGCCACAAATATAACTTGTGGAAAAACTCTATGGATACTATCGATTGGTTTAAGAAAATTAAGGATAAAAAGAGATCCACTTTCGTACAATTCGACATCATAGAGTTCTACCCTTCCATCACTAAAGAATTATTAGTGAGGAGCCTTAACCACGCTAGAGAATATACAGAGATCACAGAAGAAATAGAAATTATCCTAGCAAGTAGAAAAACCGTCCAATCCGATAACCGCAGATCCTGGGTAAAAAGTCACGTAGACAATTTCGACGTACCCATGGGGACCTACGATTCGGCTCAGATAGAAGACTTAGTGGGGATCTATATCCTAGATACGCTGGGTCGTATTGTCAACTCACAACAAGTGGGGCTTTACCGAGATGACGGGATTATTTATATCCCAGACAGTAACGGTCCGAAGACCGCTAGTATACAAAAGAAAATTATTAGGGCCTTCAAACTACTAGGGTTTAGAATTCAAATAGCCTTAAATTTAAAAGTAGTAGACTTTCTGGACGTCACATTGAATTTAAATAATGGTACGTTCAAACCCTTCAGTAAGAACGATTCCGCCCCTAGATACATAAATATCTCCTCGAACCACCCAAGATCGGTACTGAGACAGATACCCAATGCGGTGAACCAAAGAATTAATAAGCTGTCCTCAGGTAAGAAAATTTTCGAGGAAAACAAGAGTAGATATTATGACGCCCTGAAGGACAGTGGATTCCAAGGTAGACTGGAATACTTAACCCCGGTGGACCTCAATTCGAGAGGTAGGAAGAATAAAGAGGTAGGGACCCACACACCCCTCAAGGTAGGTGAGACTATTAATAATTGTAGTCACGGAAATAGACGAGGAAAGAATAGAAATAGAAAAGTAGTCTGGTTCAATCCGCCATTTTGTAAGCTCACTAACATTAACATAGGTAGATACTTTCTACACCTACTAGATAAACATTTTAATAGAGGCAACCCATTGAGTAGGATTTTTAACAGAAATACAGTGAAAATTAGCTACTCCTGCACTAAGAATATGTACAATATACTAAGCAACCATAATAGGAGGCTACTCAATGAGCTTACCACGAGGGATAGGAATCCAAACGTGGAGTCTTGTAACTGTAGGAATAAAGAAGAATGCCCCTTAGGCGGACGCTGCAACACGAGGAATGTCGTATACCAAGCATGCATTTTTCCGATGGAACAGCAAAGGGACGGGGAGAGAGTCTATATAGGGATCTCCGCGGGAAACTGGAAGCAAAGATGGTACAGCCATAGACACTCATTTTCCTACCCGAAACTTAGGTACCAGACTGCTTTATCGAAATACTTCTGGGGCCTAAAAGATCAGGGGCTATCTCCACAAATTAAGTGGAAAATATTAAGGCACTCATCTGCCGCCAACAGCTTCAACGGTAGGTGTAACCTATGCTTAGACGAAAAAATTAGCATAATTAATTTCAAGAATAGAAAACTTTTATTGAACAAGAGAAATGAGCTTGTCTTTAAGTGTAGACATAGAGGAAAATTTAAATTAACTTAAATAATAAAGAAACATTAGTAAATAATAGAGATCAACCCAACAGCAGATATCACCAAGACAGGGAAAGATAAAGGTAGATAATGGCCAGATGAACAAGGAATATTAATCCAAAAATAAGGCCTGCGATTCTAGAGTGGTTAATTCCCCTTGACCATTTTTAGGGTAAATTTAAAAGAATACACTTGACGACTATAATGAATGTCCCCACCTTATCTGGTTTAAGTATCTCGATCCTAATTGAAACTAGAGGAACACCTAAGATGGCAACAGCTGGGTTAATTAACAGACATATCAGAAATAAATATAAATCATATATGAGATAGCCATTAGTTAAACGATCTGAGTCTGTTTAGAATAGCACACCTGCCAAGTAGAAGAAACCACACACGGAACACAAAATTAAAAGGGACTGACCAGTAGATTAATTCCACTTCTGTTTTTTATGTTCACACGCTCTGCTCACGCCTATGAACGAAAGAATTTGTAGCTTTGTAAATTAAGTTCCACTTTATGTTTTTTTATTTTTATGTTTTTTATTTTATTTTTATTTTTATCTTTGTTTTCTGATTTTTAATTTATTTTTTAATTTCTTTAATTTTCCTATTTATCTTCTGAATACGAACTGTAACTCCTCATTCGCATCTCTGGGACAATACAGAGCATGTAAAAAGTCATCCGACGAGACGGAGAATATACCAACAATATTCTCCGCCGAAATAAATTTATTATGACGGCTTAACCGAGTTTGAGTCTCCATTTAATTGCACTATATACGCTCTGAATGTGAATTTTGTTATACCCTAGAGAATAAATAGGGAACTAACAATAGCCATACATTGAGCACTCTTATAGATTTATATGATTACCCTCATATATTCTATGTAAAAAAATAATCCACACCTACTGTCCTTGGACACTGACTGGATAATTTATATGTATATATATAAAGCAAAGCTCTATCTAATGAATTGAGGACTCCCGTAGACGTTAAGCGTATTTGTAAACAAAAGAAAATAATACCTATCCATTAGATTTCTTCGCTCATGCTAAGGTTGCCGATAGCTCTGAGGTAATATATCCGACTGGCCTAAAGTCAACCGAGTTTCGATCCCAACGTGAAGCATCTCGTGTGTCTAGCCACACTGATGAGTTGTGATACAATAAAACAGTCTGTCTGTATACATATATATATATATATATGTTTTTTTTTTGTTTTTTTTAGATAGAAATAAAAAAAAAACAAAAAAAAACATATATATATATGTGTGTATATATATATATATATATGTGCGTGTGTGTGTTTGTGTATTTTTGCATATTTCTATACATTTATATGTATATGAACAGGCATGAATGCTTTGGTTTTAGTTTCTTTGTTTAATGGCATGACAACCCTTGTGGGTTATTTAATGCCAAAGCCATCCATGTGGAAGAACAGTGGTGGTGCTCATTCACTTTCAGGTTAATACCCTTTGGGAAGGAGTGAATCCCCCCTTATCTCCCAGCTATGGTCTTAGCTTTAAATAGCCAGTGAAGGTTGATATACCATTAAACAAAGAAACCAAATCAAACCAAATAGTGGTAATATTTAACCCATAGTTGAAGGGATATGGTAATTTATACCTTCCACGGGGGTATTTGTCCGAAAGTAAATGTAACAGCGAGAGTGGAGTTTGAACTCATTTACTTCCATTCGTCAATGGCGCGGGACATTGGGGTTCAATCCCAGGTCGAGTCATACCAAAAACTAAAAAGAAAAATTGTATTTGATATCTCCTTGCTTAACACTCAGGTACGAATCAAGGGGAACGTGGAGCGATCCAGGGAATGAAGTATCTATTAAAAAGAGGACCTCCAGGTTGCCCTCAACTACGGTCGCCACGCCCCCCACCCCCCACCCCAGAAGGTTGAGCATTTTGGCGAAGAAATTTTCGGCTGCCGCTCGCATAATGCAAAGCTCTTCGAACGAATTGAGCACTCTGGTATCCGGTAAGGTATAAAATGTAAACAAACAAACGTCGCTGCTGCTGTTGCTACATAATACCTTATAATTCCCTAGCCGACGTTGTACACTTGTTGGCTGAGCGGTCTGATACTAAATCTAACGTAAAGTTGGGCGGGTTTCGATCCCAGCTTCAAGCATCCTACGTGTCGATCCACACTTAAGAGTTGTGATACAACGAAACAGTCTGTCTGTGGATGACTATATATATATATATGGAGAAAGAGTAGATTAGAAACATCCGACAAAATGTAAAAAAAAATAGTGGAAAAGTTGATAAACGGAAACACAGACAACGGATTCCATTAATATTTCGTCTTTATTTATCCAAAGACTTCATCAGAATGTTGGTGGTTACATAGCAGTAGGCATATGAGGAAATAGATAAAAAGAGGATTGGGCAGAAAAAAAGGAGAGACAGAAAAGGAAAAGAAAGAGAAAAAGAAAGATAGAAATAAATATCTCTGTTCTGAAGGAGCGTAGCGACGGCAGGAAATATTGGTTACACATTATGGTTACACATTATGAACATCTGGGCAGTAGCTAAGCAAAAGGGAAAAGGTACAGCTGGCAACAACTATAGCACATTCGGTTTATCCACTTTTTTTCACACACATACACACACACACATATATATATATATATATATACGCAGACGTAATCATCAGTATATGGGTACATATACGAATGAGGGAAAGCAGAGAAAAAAACAATGCGGATTTATTTCTCTTGTAAACAAGATGGAAAATATGGTCCTTTTTTTTTTGCATATTCTTCAAAAAGAAAAAAAAACATCTTTGATCACTCAGTTTTTTCCATCAGACTTCAGGATATATGTAACATGATGGTCCATGTTGAATATATGTAATACGATGGACCATGTTGAATATATGTAATACGATGGACCATGTTGAATATACGTAATACGACAGACCATGTTGAATATATGTAATACGATGGACCATATTGAATATATGTAATACGATGGACCATGTTGAATATATGTTATACGATAGACCATGTTGAATATATATAATACGACACTCCATGTTGAATATATGTTACACGATGGACCATGTTGAACATATGTAATACGACAGACCATGTTGAATATATGTAAGACGGTGGTTCATGTTGAATATATGTAATACAACAGACCATGTTTAACATATGGAATACGACAAACCATGTTGAATATATGTGATTCGACACCCCATGTTTAATATATGTAACACGATGGACCATGTTTAATATATGCAAAGTTTGACAAAAATATCAAGGTAAATGATATTTCAAAAAAATATATTCCACTGTTTGTATAAAGGGCTACAGTTTTCTTTCAATCGATGAACCCGTGGCTCGGAAATTTTCAATACATACCATTATCGATTTTTCATCCGGAATAACATTATTCACAGGTGACATAAAATGAGCACGAAAAGCTCTCTGTGTAGCAATTACACATTCGCCAGTCATCAAAAACATTTCAACAGCACTTGAAACACGTTATAAGACGTTAGCTCGATGGAGCTGTCCTTGGTGTAATGGTTATCGTCGTAGGAAATGGACACGGCGACACGAGTTCAAATCCTGGACGAGACTGATTGCATTTCCCATAGCACTAATACCCTTGGGAAAGGTATGAATCCAATAATTTTCCATCCAGCTATGGGTAAATAGTTGGGTAAACTAGGTTCTTCAGCCTTGGTGAGGCAACTAGTCTAAGAGAAGGAAAACTCTGAATTCAAACTTGTTAAAATCCGCTTAAAATCATTGACCTTGTGTCATATCTTGCCCGAGCGGAGGGGTTGGTAAATATGGTTAGCTCGATGGAACTAATATTACCGCTGGTTTAACTTTACTTACTCTACAGAAGTGACAGTTTAGAATATGGGAGGTATTTCTGTCATATCCTGTATAAGGTTCTGGACAATCTGTAATTTCAAACATCCACTGTTTCATTAGAGAAGGGGTCTTGAACCATATCCACCGAAGATAAGAGAGAACAGCAATAAAAATGTCGACAAAGTAATTCAAATAGTATATCGTACAAAGTAAATATCAAGACTAACGGTTTACGCTATATAATCGAAGTTAAGGAGCGGTGAACCTGTTCAGTACTTACATGGGTGAACAGGAAAGTAAACAATTCCACGCGTGTATATCAGACTAATTGAAGCTTAGTAAATAACAAATGTATCAATAACAAGTGTACTATATATCAATAAATTCTTATCGTTTTCGAAAACTAACTTTCTCCAGATAGACGGTTACTTCCATCTTTACGAAAAGAAAGTGGTTGATTAGATTTACACCACATCAACCCATATTGGGTAATTTCATGCCGAAACTAATTTAATAACGATGACTTCCAATTATATAGTAAGTAAATAAAGTGGCGATCTTAGTTGAGGGCGACCCGAAGGCTCACTTTTCAATAGCTACTACACTGAGGTGTAGAGGAGGGCGCTAATCCATTTCCAGGATTGCTCCACTTTGCCTTTAATCTTCACCTTATAGTGCTGAGTGCTAAGCAAGGCGGCATCAAGTACCATTTTTTGAGTCTTTGGTATGACTCGATCATGGATTGAACCCCGGTCTCCCAGACCATTGGCGAACACTCTACTCATTGGACCAATGGCCCGGTTGGAACTCTAATTATATAAGGTACGAAAATTTATCTTCATAATCATTTTAAACTTCGTACTTTATTACATACAATATCAATATTTTGGTTTGGATTCTTTCTTTAATGGCATATCAAACTTCGTGGGTTATTTTATTCCAAAACCATCATTGAAGAACGTCATTTGTGGTACTATTTAGCAAATATCTGGAGGTATAACAGAAATCATACTTTTCTCAATGGTATAACTCTGAAAATGAACGTAACAGCGCAACTGGATTTCGAACTCGTTGGCTACAATGTCACAGTCCAGCACGTTAGCTACAGCACCACAGAAACCCCTCCTCAGTCAATGTTTTAAGAGCCATTTTATCAATTTTATTCGAAATCATTTTAAATTTAATCTCGAACAAATCTATTTGACACGTAGATGGTAACTTAACGGGTGTGCCCCAATCGGCTGGGGCTGTAGAATACACAGACTGCATCTCTACAGAGGGGTAAGATTCCCTCCAACGAGTGTCCTGGTATGACTCTAAACAAGCTGATAGTGAGGCTTCAGTAGTGCTAGAGCTTTGGAGAATGCGGAATACCCCCTCATTGCCATGGCTTCCAGGTCGACTCTGGTAGCACCTGACAGGGTTTTATTTATGGGTTAAATAGAACTAAACGGTGTTCTTATGCTAAACTGAATTGTTTGAAATGGAACAATTAATATGTATAAAATTGATTTGGCATTAAGTAATCTGCAATGGTTGATATGCAATAAAACCCAACCAAACCAAACCTAACGACTGCTGTCACTCGAAGTTAGAGTGAACCTGGAAGTAATGAAAACGAAAGAGTGATCCATATCCTCCAGAACTGCATGCAGTTTATTTTCATACTTTGATTTAAAAACAAAGAGAAAGAGAAGTATTTTTAATTGACATCTTGAAAATACCATTTACAAAAACCAGGGAAAAAAATTCTTGAAATGAATACTGTTGAAACGGAGAAGGGAAGCAATCCAGAAATTCTCATGAATTTTTTAAAAGAGTTATCTTACTTTATTGATCTTGCCTAAACTTAGCTCAATTTTTAACCAATAAGTTAAATTGACTAAAATGGTACCAAACATTCACAAAACCAATACTACAATTTTACTGTTGAACAAAAGTGACAAAAAAGAATCAGCTTGATAAATTCCATAGAAAAGATTTAAGTCGTCTTCAAGGAATTCAATCACCAGTTAGGATATTGAACAAGTCACTCATAAAAAAGAAGAAAAAGCAAGACGATAAACCGATATCTGACACCATCAGAAAAACAAGACGAAAGTTTCTCAGTTACAAAAGGAGAACGAAATATACCAACAAATGAGGAAATGAAAATCTGTTTCGTTCAAAAAATATGAAGGAATCTAGAAGAATGTTACCAGTAGGGCTGAATCAGGAAGGACACGGGTATTACAGTAAAAAGAAAGAAACAAAGAAACAAAGGAAGGTAAAATAGAAAGAAAGAAATCAAGAAACAAACTAGCAAACAAACAAATAAACAAGGGTAAAATAGAAAGAAACAAAGGTACCACGAAAAGAAAGAAAGAAAGAAAGAAAGAAAGAAAGAGAGAAAGAAAGAAAGAAAGAAAGAAAGAGAGAAAGAAAGAAAGAGAGAAAGAAAGAAAGAAAGAAAGAGAGAAAGAAAGAAAGAAAGAAAGAAAGAGAGAAAGAAAGAAAGAGAGAAAGAAAGAAAGAAAGAAAGAAAGAGAGAAAGAAAGAAAGAAAGAAAGAGAGAAAGAAAGAAAGAAAGAGAGAAAGAAAGAAAGAAAGAAAGAAAGAAAGAGAGAAAGAAAGAAAGAGAGAAAGAAAGAAAGAAAGAGAGAAAGAAAGAAAGAAAGAGAAAGAGAGAAAGAAAGAAAGAAAGAAAGAAAGCATACGGGGGGGGGAAAAAGTGAAGTTGGAAAGAAGGATTAAATGAAGACGAGAGAAAGAAGACGAAGTGACGAAGGTATTTATCAAGCATCTCGGCCATGGACAGAATGCGACACGTAGTCAGGATTTTAGGCGGAGGCCCTTCTATGAACGTATGCACGGTTGGGGCAGTGCCAAAAATAGCTTGATACGACACAACAGTACGTTTATTTACACAAATGTTTTTGTTTACGGTAATAAATTGTCTGCATATGTCGATCTCTCTCTCTCTCTCTCTCTTTCTCTCTCTCTCACACACACACACACACACACACACACTATCTATCTATCTATCTATCTATCTCTATTCGTGTGACGTCAGGTAACGCATTGTTACAGAAACAAAGGAATTTCTCACGATTCTGTTGTATGACATATATATATATATATATGTATGTGTGTGTGTGTGTGTGTGTGTGAATATATATATAGTTGATTGCAGTGTATGTATATGTATGCGTGTGTGAATATGAAATTTTAATATATATATATATATATATATATATATATATATATATATATATATATATATATATAACCTCTGAATAATCTTTTTTAATTTTATTTTCCCACAAAAAAATTAATTTCTATACAATCTATGAATGAGTTTTTTTTTGTGCGTGTGGAAATATAAAATTTTAAAAAAATATTCAGATATATACAACCTCTGAATATTTTTTATTTTATATTCACACACGCAAACGCAAACGCGCACACACACACACACACACACACACATATATATATATATATATATATATATATATATATATATATAAGGTATGAGGTTTAATTATACAGGTATGTTGTATAAAGGAAACGAAAAGAAAAATACATATAAATGAATGAGTAATATATAAAAATGAATGAGAAATTTATTAATTAGTCCCATCTTAATTAGTTCTTTCTTGATTAGTTCCACCGACGCGTTTCGACAGGATTGTTTAAGATATGAAATCACGAAAATTTCTGGTAGAAATTGTTTTGTCATCTTCAGAGTGGGAATTATGAATTTAAAATAGCGGTTTGAAACGAATACAGAAAAATATTTGAAAAATATTCGAAAATGTTATGTCATTAAACGCAAATTTTAAAACAAGTTAACGAGAAACATGGCGTCCATAAAAAGTCGGTTTGTATATGTGGGGTGAGGAGAATGAAAGGAGAAAAGAGGGGAAAGCGGGAAGAAAGAAGTAAAGAAAGGGGGAAGCGTGAAGAAAGGCAAAATAAAAATGTCTGTTTAATTATCGATGTTAGTGTAAGTTGAATTCCTTCAACATGATTTTTTCTAAGTCAGGCGAAATTTTATAGAATCCTGGTCTTTGTTCTATAGTGTGAAATAGCAGAAGATTCTTTGATATGCGATGATGTTTGATTGTCGGAATTTAAATTTATGGTTTTTGGAAATGTTATGAATAACTAATGGAAAAAATTACCCGATTTAAAGTTTGTTATGTGTTCCTTAATTCTTTTTTGGTGGGTTTCTGCTTGTCTCTCCAATATAAGATTCCGTACAGTCTTGGCAGTAAATTCTCTATATACCTGAGTCAGAATAAGATTTTCTTTTCTTGTTATAGTTTCAATCAACTGTTACAGTTGTTTTTATTGTTTTGGAAGTTCGTATGATCGTCTTTATACCTAAACGGTTTGAATTCTTTTCAATAATGGAGATTGTAGGATTCTGAAGTAGAGCTATATATTTTTCTTTTACTGTTGAGTGTAGGTGTTGTTGTCTCTGATTAAGTCCATAATTTTGTTGTGATAATGTTTTGTTCAGAATGTCGATTCCGCCACCTTTTTCCGGGGATGTAATGGTAATATTTTTGTGTTTGGCCAGGTTTGTAAGGGCTGAAATATATTTTCTGGGTAGTGTGTGATTGGGTGTGTGGTGGTTGTCAGTGGATGTTATTAAGCCTTGTGGGAAAGCCTTGTCAAAATCTGAATCAGTGTGTCTGTAGTTGGTATTCATAATGATCATGTTTTTTATATCGTCCAATATTGAATTTCAGTCCAAATTTGATGGTATAGGATTTACACCCCTATATTTTTTTAATGGCCGTAATACAAGAAAATTCTTGAAAATAGGATACAGATACACTTGTTCCCGAAACAAAGATGGTGGACGTCGGTAAACTAATTAGTGTCGGGAACTTATTGATCCGGGAAATCACGTGATTCATGCTCCCAACTACGTCCTCACCTTTGATTTTATCCCGCGCAAAATAAGCGGTGTGTTTGGAGACGACCACGCAACAAGGGTTAACTATATATATTCTAGACTTCCAATAACTAGCTCTCTCCCATTTTGACTTCCAGACACAGCTCTCTTTTCTCTCATTCTTTGCTTTGCCAGCTAAGTGACACACAGCTCAATACACATAACATGGGTGCGTATATTGTTGTGGGTGCATGTAGCGAGTGAGAGTGAGTTCTCGTCCGTATTTTACGGGTATTACTTCACGCTTAGTTCCACCACAAATGCAACACACATTTTTACAAGCACGTAAAACAAATGGAATATGACAACAACGAACATTAAGAAACAAACAATTTAATATTCATAACAAAACAGGAATGAAAATAAATGAGAAACATAATGTGCGAGTGACCTTTGTAGAAATACAGTTATGGCCAGTTGAATGAAAATAAGATTGTTCACACGTGTGTGTGTTTAAATGTTAATAAAGTCTATTAGATAAATGGTTCCATGGTTGGCCGAAGTAAGATGGATAAAAATAATTTTACTTTACTTACATATGTGGGTATGTGTGTGTGCATATGAATGATGGACCGTGTGTGTGGGTCTTTGCTTTCATTAAGTCCGCACTGTGTTTTTTCTTAAGATTTTGGCGACAGCATGTCGCATTGATGAAAGAAAGTTCGCAAGTCTTTCCCTTTGAATCTTAATTGCGGCTCTGCTGCTAGTTTCATGACTTCTAGTGAAAAATCTTTTTTGGGTAGTAGACGGAATGACTTTTTGGCCGTGGAAGAAATGAATTGAATAACCGACAACTGAACTGGTTGATTAAATTCTTCGTTATTTATACTTTAGTAGTGGATCAAAAAATAGTTTTATTGCAGGTCCTAAAATTTAAGCGCGTAGACATTTCTTGACTGATCAGATTCATATTTTTACTTATCTATTTTAGATCCTAAATATTTTCTGTTTATTAGTTTCTGATCCTGGTTTTCTAGAATGTTCTTATTCTATGTTTTTAGCTGATTGGTTGAAAAATATAAAAAATGTAATTTCAATGCTAATGCGGTTTTGATCCAAAATTTTTTAATGTTCTTTTTTTTTGTTGATTATTTCAAGCCTAAAAAAATGTGTATTCTATAATATAATCTGCGAACTTTTTTCTTTTCTGTTCTGCTTTTCAGCTGGACTTGTTTCAATCTCACGCACGCACACGGCCTCAGACATTTCGAAAAAGACAAATGACCAACTTGGGAGAAAACACAGCCTTCTAAAATAAAAAGTTGGTGACCGTAGTCGAGGGTGACTAGAAGGCTCCCTTTTCAATAGCTACTACACCGAGGTGTCGGGAAGGGCGCTGCTATATTTCAGTGTATTGGTACCTCACGTGAAATATTAAGTCAAAATTCATATATAGTCTACAGGACACTTTTGATATTTAGTCTTCTCGCATACACCTGGATAATAACACATAAACGCAAGTAAGAATTCTGACATTCTTACTCTTCGTTCCTAAACAAAATACACATTTACCATAATATTCGTGTTAGTCACACACACACACACACACACACAAACACAGAGGAATATTTAACAAGCTATATTCGAATATTCGGAATTTTTTCCTTTTTATGTACTTGTTAATATATAAATCTATTTAATCAGTGTGTCTGTAGTTGGCATTTATAAAGTCTAGAAGTTCATGTTTTTTTCTAGAGCCCAATATCAAATTTCAATCTTAATTGAAGGAATTCAGATTCATAAGTTGTTAGATGTGTGCTGGACATGTTGATGATGATATCAGTTTGTCCCATGTTTTTCAACTAGCTGTTTGTGCATATGTAGCGGAAATTAGATTTATTTCCCACTGGCGGACGAATTCCCGCACAGAAGTAAATTATTTGAACTGAACCAATTAAATCAGCCGGCGGATGAATCCCAAAAACCGGACCTTCTGTGAGGGAGAGGAAAAAGCGAATTCGGTCTCTTTTAACAGGAATCACCGTGAAGTTAACACGACAAAAACTGTTACTCGCCTACTAGGCTAACGGTTCAATAAACACGAGCACATGTACACACACGAACTCACACACACATATACATATATACAGGGTGGAACGCTAAATTTGTCGTCCTAAAGAAAACAACACTACAGCTTTATTTTAAAACTTTTATTGAAAAAATAATTTCAGCTAACTTGATTATGTAGTCGAGCTGACATCTATTCAATGTAGCCGCTTTCAGCCTCAATCACCGCCTCGGTACGGATCCGGAACTGGGAGCATGCCTTTTCCACAAGCGCCGGCGGGAACTCGGCGGATGGAGGCGATCAGGCTGGCTTTGGTGTTGTGGGAGGTCATGTTGATGATGTTCTCGACGTATGACCAAACGAAGTAGTCCAGCAGGTTCAGGTCGGGGGAGGAGGGGGCCAGTGAGAGAAAGGTTCAAAGTCGTAGCACTCCTTCTGAAGCCAAGCCTGGGGTCTCTTTGGACTTGTTGGCCGGCGCCGAGTTCTCCTGCCACACCCAGGGTCTGCCACCGGCCACCTGACTGCATCAGGGGATCACCACACTCTTCAGCACATCCAGGTACACTTTGGTGTTGACTTTCATGCCGACTTCGAAGATGTGAGGTGGCATGATGTGGCCCTCACTTGAAACCACACCAAAGACAATACCCGTAGCCGTAAACTTTGTTTTCATCACCCTGGGCACGTTGAACCGTCCGGATTTGCATTTTGAGGGTGCTGGTAATGGTCCTGTTGTCACAAGTTGGATCGGTAGAGAGCATGTGTTGTACAGCGGCGCATCTCCGATCTCGCTCGTTGAACATTGTGTCACTTTCGGAGATGATAGAAGGCTCCTATCGCTCTTGGGATTTGTACACAACTGGCCAACTAGTAGATGGTCTGCAACAAAAAAAAGAAAACCGGTTTTCATTAAACGGAAATGGAATCATGTCATCTTTTCTAGGGCGACAATTTTATCGTTCCACCCTGTATACACTTTCTTTACCAACGAGGCAGTACGAACTTTTGTATTCGCTAAAGAGATACCTCACGGAATACCAACAGAGGTCAGCAGAAACTCGTCCAAACATTACAACGTTGTGTAAAAGGATTAAGTTGTCGTTGTCAACCTTCCAACAGGAATTGAGAACACTCTCAGCGACTTTATTTCCTCTTTACACATAAGGAGTGGAGTTTATTCTTTAAATTCTGGTTGTTGTTCATTAATGCAAAGCCTTGTCTTAATTTTTCTGCAGTTTTGTATGACCCTGTGTTTTTGATTTTTCGAAATTGCATATATCTAGGAAGTTTGGGCTTTTGATTCAGGATTCCATGTAATGCATGATATAATTTGGATGGGACTAATTAAAAAATTAATTAAACTTTCTTATCTATTTATGTGTATTTTTCTTTCCATTTTCTTTATACAGCATATATATATATATATATATATGTGTGTGTGTGTGTGTGTGTGTGTGTGTGTGTGTGTGTATTGTATATATATATATATATATATATATATATATCAAAGCATGTTAATTTGTATTCTCGTTTGCGATATATATATATATATATATATATATATGTGTGTGTGTGTGTGTGTGTGTGTGTGTGTGTGTGTGTGTAATGTATATATTTATATATATTTATATATATCAAAGCATCTTAATTTGTATTCTCGTTTGCGATATATATATATATGTGTGTGTGTGTGTGTATTATATATATATATATATATATATATATATATATATATATATATATATATATCAAAGCATGTTAATTTGTATTCTCGTTTGCGATATATATATATATATATATATATATATATATGAGGTATTCTTCAATACAGTAAATCCGGAGTAGGGAACAATATCGTCAGGACAAATAAATTATTCAAATTTCGAATATTCAAATATTCCGGGTAGAGTGCTCAATGTAAATAAATTCACAGAGGAAATAATATTTCAAGGGAAAAAACCCACAATATTCGGTCACATTAGGATAATAAATTTATTTTCATCCTGTTAAGAGCGTTGATATGAATCAAAGACTCAAAAATAATTTTTAACAGGACTTCATCTTTGATTCATATCAATGCACTTAACAGGGTGGAAATAAATTCATTATCCTAATGTGACCGGATATTGTTTTTTCTTGAAATAATATAGATATATATATCCCTGTGGTGAAACCACCTGCTTTAATGTGTTTTCATAAAGTGTGGGAGGAGTGTGTTTCGAATTAGCCGTGAATTGACCGGCTTGTTTGTTTATGAGGATTTTTTTCACGGTGTTGTTTACAAAGGGGCAGCCTTTCAAATCAGCACCTTCTTATTGTCGATTTTGTTTGTTTGTTCGTGTGAGTGTTTGTGGTTGTCAAATTTTTATTAGTTCAAGTTCAGGTGATTAATTTTCATATTAAATCCAAATGCCACAAATGTTTTTAGACTTTTTATCCACTTTTCTTCTTTTTTTTTCAAATATTGATTTTAGATTAGTATCTTTTTCAACTCTTTCTGTGATGGTGAATTTTGCATATCTGTTGAAGTCATGACCGTTTCAACGAAAGTGATTTTCGACTAATATTAGATTGTTCTGATCGATACATTTGATTCTGTGTCTGTCATTATTAAGTCAAAAATAAAACGGCCATTCCGACTTTGCAATATACTGTTTTTGGCAACGTATGCATTCCAATAAATAAATTATGTTTTTGCTTCTGCAATCTAATTCATTTAATTATTTTGAAAGGCTTTTCTGTTGTGAAAGAACTGAATGATTAACCATTGTTGTTTATTTAATGCCAAATTCTGTTTTTTACATTTACATGATTTGTAAACACATTTTCTAGATACACACAGTTAAAGGATCAAACAGTTCTATTTCTAAAAATATAATTTAGCATAAGTCAGAAAAATTAAATGCTTTGAATTCATAATTTTCCTTCTCCGAGGTCGGTTGCCATACCAAGGTTAAAGAGTCCAGTCTGCCCTACTATTTATCCAAAGCTGGAGGAAGAATAGTTGGATGCATTTTTTTTTTTCGGGGGTTATTAGTGCTTCGTGTACTGCAAACAGCCACGTCCAGGATTTGAACTCGTATCGCTGTGACCATTTCCAACGGCGATAACCGTCCATCCCTGTACTTGAAAATATATTGGTCTCTTAAATTGAGTAAAAATAATTCATCAACTTGAAATATATTCAAGAATCTACCGGGTTCATTTTCTACGACCATAGTCGTTACACCTCAAGCGCCTCATTACACAACGCTCGCTTACAATGATATTTAAAATATACTATAATGTCTCTTTATATACTTTAGGCATGATTCTAACACTCCCTGTAAGTCTGGTTGAAATCAGGTCCAAAAGGGTGCTGGGGAATGGTGAATTATATTAAAACTAATGAATGTTATTGTATACCTTACGACTTTCAAAAGAAGTTAGCAATATTTATAATATAAACATGGTACTTGATGCCCCCTTGTTTAACACTCAGCATTATAAGGTATGGATCAAGGGAAAAGTGGAGCAATCCAAGGAAACGAGTTGTACCCTCCTTTACACCTCGGAGTAGAAACTAATGAAAAGGGAGCCTTTGGGTCGTCCTCGACTTCGGTCGCCAACTTTACTTATATATATATATATATATATATATATATATATATATATATTACTGACTGGGTTCTGTGTGGAAATTATCTAGGTGAGGTTAGTTGTTATCTGGTATCATTTTCTGTGTTCATCTTTGATAGATATTGCACGAATGGACAAATGCAGATAATTTCTTACCTTTATATATATATATATATATATATATATATATATATATATATATATATATATATTGTAAATAAATGTGCCGTTTTATTTATCTGGTAAATGAACGTACATTCATTTTTTTTCTTTTTGTTAAAAGGATGACTGTTGGATATGTGATTATAATCTGAACATTGTTAGAATTGTTTCAAAAGTGAATAAACAGGTTTTCCTTGCGAACATTAACATTAGATGTCCATCTTCTTGTCATTAGTTTTAGCTTTTATTTATATATTTATTAATTTATTCATTCGTTTGTTTATTCGTTTATTTCTCAACGGCCGGGTGTACCGATACCCTTTTTCTTTGGTATTTGCCTTTGGGTAAAACGATTTAATCTTTGAGGAATGCGGGTGGGCCATGTAACATCTGAAAGAATTTGTAACATTTCAATAAGTAAAATCATCATCATGAACAACAACAACAACGACAACAATAACAACAGGTTACGCTGTCAGCTGTGGTTGTAGAATACACTGACTACAGGGGGGGTAAGGCCCTGCCCCGCTATAACAAGTGCCCTAGGTATAACATTAAACTGTATCTGATGGTGAGACTCCAGTTTTGGAGATCAGGGGAATGTGGAGTACCCGTTCATTGTTTCCAGGTGCACTCTGACCCAGACTGGTAATACCTGTTGGATTTTCGACTCTGGGTCAAGTAGAACAGTTCAATCATTGACTAAGAATTATTATTATTATTATTATTTATTACTCATTAGAGTTTTTCGCATCAGCGTAGCTGATGGTCTTTCACTGGAGACTGAGTGACAAGTCTCCTCAAGTCTCCAGGACTCTTCTCAGTATTCTGGCCGTTTTCAATAATGCTATTGTTTGGATGGTCTCCACTCAGCCGCCAACTTCTAAATCTTCCAGGTCCTTTAATAATCCTTTAGTTACCGTGCCAAAAGCAGCAATCACAATTGGTATAATTGTCACCTTCATGTTCCATAGTTTTTTCAATTCTCTAGCAAGATAGAGGTACTTATCTCTCTTTTCATATTCTTTCGGTTTTATTCTGTGATCTGCCGGGACAGCAAAGTCGACAATTTTGCAGATTTTCTTTTTTTTTTTTTTTTTTTGTTGTTGATTGTTATAAGGTCTGGTCTTCTGGCCGAGATTAGGTGATCCGTTTGTATATCAAAGTCCCACATGAGTTTTTTCGTGTCGTTTTCTTGGACAGGTGCTGGGTTGTGCATATACCATTTGTTGGCATGGTCAAATTTAAATTTTTTTGCACGTTTCCCCGTGGATCACCTTGCCCACCCAGTCGTGTCGAGTCTTGTACTCCTCCTGTGCCAATTTGCTGCATTCGCTTATTATGTGATTGATGGTTTCATCTCTGTCACCGCATAGTCTGCACCTGCTATTTTATTGTGTCTTATCTATCCGCACTTTGATATGATTGATTCTTATGGCGCTGTTTTGTGCTGCCATTAGGAGAGATTCTGTTTCTTTCTTAAAGTTTCCTTTTCTTAGCCATTTCCAGGTTTTGTCGTGTGAGATGTTGTTTATTAGTCGTTTCAAACGCCCATGGAGTTGTTTTTCTTCCCATTTTTGTTTCTTAGTTTTTGTCATTCTGTTATCTATCGTGTTGTCAGTATTGTTTCTGATGGCCGTAATCAGTCCACCTTCGTGTTTTTCTATGTAGTCTTCGAGTCGTTCTGTGGATTATTATTGTTATTATTATTATTTGAAACCATGCAGCTTTGTGCAACTTATTTATATTACATAGGAATACTTGATAAATAGAATTATTAATGCAAAATTACAATACTTGAAACCATTTAACTGTGTGTAAACAAATAATTATTATCAATTTTTAACATCTGACATTTGTTTACTCGCAGTTTGTTGGTAATTTCATTTTCAAAATGAGTTAGAACTAATTTTCTTGCATATTACTATTGCTATTGTTTTTACACAGTTAAATGGTTTCAATTATTGCTATCAAACACTAATAATTCTATTTAATATTCATCATTTATTTGCACACAATGAAATAGTTACAAGCATCGGTTTGGTTTGGTTTCTTTGTTTAATGGCACATCAACCTTTGTAGGTTATTTAAGGCAAAATTAATCTTTCTATATTAACAGTAATGGTGCTATTTAACAAATAGGGGGTTCATAACTTTCCCAAGGGTATCTATCCAAAAGTGAACATAATAGAGCGACTGGAGTTCGAACTCGCTTACTACAATTCTGCAGTCCATCGCTTTAATCATTACATCACGAGAACACCACACTGCAAGAATTCCTATTTAACACTAATAATTCTATTCAATATTACACATTTGTTTGCACACAGTTAAATGGTTCCAAGTATTGTTATATATCACTAGCAATTCAATTAAACATCTCTCATTTGTTTACACACAGTTAAATTATCAAATAGTCTTATTCTAAAAATTCAGTTTAGCATAAGCCATTTATTTGCACTCCGTTTAGATGTCAAACTGTTATATTTAACCCATCAATAGAACCCTGTCAGGTGCTACTACTCCGGGCCAGAGAGAACCTGGCATTAAGGGTAATGGAGGAGTACTCCAATACTCTAAGACTATAGCCTCACCATCAGATTATTTAATGCATATCCAAACATTTATTAAGGGAGACTTGCCCTTCTGCAGAGGTGCAGTTGGTGTATTCTACAGTTCCAGCCGACTGGGTTGAGTTATTATAAGATAGGATTATTAATGTTAAATTGGAAAAGTTGAAACCATTTAACTTAGAGCAAACAAATGATTAATATCAAATAAAATTATCATTCTTAGATAGGAACACTTGAAACCATTTAAAGAACTCTAATAATAAGTTTGAAAATAAAGATACCAACAAACTATTCGCTAATAAGTCATATATATATATATATATATATATATATATATATATATATATATATATATATATATATATATATATATATATATATAGTGCATTTCATATGTTTCCAGACTTTTTTGTACAGGCATTTAGAATTGTCGTAGACCCTTTAAAATTCAGTATGCTATTGCTATACACCTTATGATATGACTGACCAATTTTTATGATTTCAGCTTCAAACGAACAGCTTCAGCAAGAATTAGAATACATCCTACTAAAACCCGATTGTCACAGCTGGTGAATTTCAAAAATGCAATCTGGACGTGTAGACACTTTAGAAGAACGATATGCAATAAAATTCTGTTTTAAACTTGGAAAAAATGCCACAGAAACGTGTGGATTGCTTCAGACTGCTTTTCAACCATCTTGCATGAATCAAGACCTGGTTCCCTGTGACTTTAGGTTATTCCCTAAGCTCAGAGGCTGTCGTTATGAGACAATTGAGGAGATGAAAGAGGCTGTGACGAAGGTCATTGACACGCTCACACAAGAGGACTTCCATGGGACCTTCCAGAGGTTGTTGGAACGGTATAAGTGCATTGTAGCTGGAGGAGATTACTTCGAAGGGGACTAGAGTTTCATGTGTGTACTGTCAATAAAAGTGCCCTTACGAAAAAAGTCTGGAAACTTATTTAATGATCCTCATATATATAAGTAAGCGACCGTAGTCGAGGGCGACCCGAAGGTTCCCTTTTTAATAGCTACTACACCGAGGTGTAAGAGAGTGGGCTACTCCTTTCCCTAAATTGTTCCCCTTTACACTCGATACGCACCTTATATTGCTGAGTGTTAAGCAAGGTAGCAGCCAGTACCATTTTTTTAGTCTTTGGTATGACTCGACCTGGGATTAAACCTCGGTCTCCCGGGCCATTGGCAAACACTCTACCCACTCTACACACACACACACACACACATATATATATATATATATATATATATATATATAATGGCTCATTGCCAGTGTGGGTAGAGTGTTGGCCTCAAGTATTGTTATATAACAGTCACAATTTAACATCAGTCATTTGTTTACACACAGTTTTAGGTAATATATATATATATATATATATATATATATATATATATATATATATATATATATATATATATATATATATCATTGACAGAGTGGGTAGAGTGTTCGACAAAGAGTTAAAATCTTGCACGCGTCTGTTTGCATTTCACTTCGTGCTAACTTAGAAAAGCATGAATCTATGGATAAATAGTAAGGCAGACCCGCTTATTTAGGCTCGGCAAGGCAACCAGTCTAGGAGAAGGAAAACTTTGAATTTCAACTCGATGTACTCCGCTTGAAAATTGACCTTGTGTCGCCTCCTTTCCGTTGCAGCAACAGTGAATTTTTTTCCTCTGGTTATTATTTTTGCAGTCACATCATGACTGGATATATATATATATATATAAAGACCGAGAGATGTGAGATAGGTAAATAGTCACCATCTTATATAAATAATTTGTTTGGCTTGGGTTTTGTCTACTGTGCAACAAATTAGAGTTAGTAGGACACTATCTATGAGGAAAGCAGCATCATGATGCTATTCACTTCTCCATAAATTTGGATACAGCATGCTGTTCCGTTGATCGTTCTGATAAGAAAAGAACTGAATTTATTACTGAGATCAAGACTATGATTGACAACGATCCCAGCAAGTCCATCAGATCCATATCCAGGGACATGGAAGTGTCTGAGTTTCTTATCAGGCTGGTAGTGCATGAAGACATTCAGATCCAATTTTTATCCTATGCCATGAAAGACGAGAAGAAGGGCCGTGCTGCAAAGGTCTTCAACAAAGTTAAGCACCCCCTCCAACTGAACATGCTTTGGTCTTTTTCATAAGGAAAATGTTTCTGCTAGGATTAGATGGTGAATTCACATAACAACCGTAGTCAATCTCTATCTTCGCATGATATACTGATATTATTAAAAATCGAGCACCCAGTCCACATCAGGGAGTTCGGGGTGGTCACTAGCGATAGTGATATCATCTTTCCACGTGGCCTCAGATTCAACGCAGAGACCTACATCAAGTGCCTAGAGAAGAGACTCCTGCTCTGTATCGAAAGGGTGGCTGCCGGAAGACTCTACATCTAGCAACAAGACTCTGTACCTTGCTACACAAGAAGAACGTTCCAAGAGGAAGATTTCACGGTGTTTGGGTATAAACCTTGGAACAGTGCAAAGGATTCGAAAAGAGTTGGGTGGGTCCAATAGTGATTATGAAGGTACGACAGCTGGGGAGGCTTCATTGTGATTGTTCTGATAAGAAAAGAACACCTGAATTTGTTGCTGAGATCCAACTCATGATTGATAACGATCCTAGGAAATCAAACCGGTCCATAACTAGGACTTGGGTGTGTCTGAGTTTCTTATCAGGCAGGTGGTGCATGAAGAAATTCGGTATTTTTCATACAAGCTGAGAAAGAGCCAATTTTTATGACAGGCCGTGAAGGACAAAAAGAAAGACTACGATGAAAAGCTTTTCAACAAAACTCAAACATCCCCTCCAACCGAACATATTTTGGTCTTTCTCATAAGAGAAGAACTTCTGCCATGATCAGATGGGGAACCGTTGGCAGTTTCTGTCTTCGCATCATATACCGATATTGATAAAAAAAATCAAGCAACCAGTACACACCATGGCGTCTAGCGATAGTGGTATTATGCCTCCTTCCATCTTTACACATGTCCTCAGATTTAACATGGAGACCTATATCAAGTGCCTGGGGGATAGACTCTTGCCCTGTATCGAGAGGGTGACTGCCGGAAGACCCTACATCTGGCAACAAGACTCAGTACCTTGCTACACAAGAAGAAGTCAGTCTTGACTATGAGAAAATTTCTGCGACCAAATAATCCCTAACATCATCATCATCATGTCGTGCCACTAGCACGGATATCCCTGGCCCTGTCTCTCCACTTCTCCCTGTCATTCACCGCTTTTGGCAGGTCTTCAGGGCTTCATCCCGTATCCTCACATAGTTGCTGTATGTATGTTCGAGCTGGTCGTCCTGATTTTGCTTGGCCATATGCGGGGTTCCATAGGAGTACATCACTGATGAGTTCGTCTTTGCTTCTCCAGCAGTGTCCTGCGTATCTGGTTCGTCTAACTTGTATAGTTTTCGTGATGGGAGGCAAGTGGCCTTATAGTTGGTGTCTTGTGGGGTGTTGCCGCCAGGACTCGTTCCCCTAACATAATACCGCATAACTTCCCATACTGTAATCACAATTATCATTCGTGGTGTTTGGTAGAGCAAGAGACTAACAAAACTCCGTGCAACACAAAAGATAAACTGAAAGCAATGATAACGGTAACATTGACCCATTTAAAACAAAAGAAGACCATTGGAAAGGCTTTCAGAAGATTTCGAAGTTCTCAGGAGGCCGTGGTCGAAGCCAATGTCGATTACTTAGAATAAATTTAATCAATAGTATTTCAAGATATTTTCATATTCTTTTGGTAAATATGTCTGAGAAATTGAAATATCAGTTTTATTTTCATTTTGCGTAATTCAGACGACAATTGATCCATTGAACATACAGTGCATACTAAACTAGTTCCTATAAGTTTTAAGGGATTATTTAACGCATAAATTGGAATTTTGTTGCCCAGGATCAGAGTGTAGTATCTGCATGAAAGATTTTTTTTATAGTTTTGAACATTTTATGAATTTACGCATATTCTAAATTCTTTACACATGCATGTATTTTCGTACAAACGCACACCTATTTTCGCACTTATGCTCAAATATATGCACACACACACATACACACACACACACACACACACACATACACACACATACACACAAAATTCCCCTCCCAAAAAAGTATACAAAAATTCATGAGAAAAATCAGTTAAAATGTTTTAATATTAAAAAAGTTAGATATTTATTTTATGCTTTCCTGAAGTATGCATTCCTCTCTCTCTCTCTCTCACACACACACACACACACACTCTCTCTCTCTCTCTCTCTCTCACTCTCTCTCTGTCTCTCTCTCTCTCTCTCTATATATATATATATATATATCATAAATGTGAACAAAGAAATTATGTTTCTAATTGCTTGGTATTGAGAGTTAGTAATTTACAAAGCGCTTTGCTTTGATGTGGCACAAGGCCGAATGAATGGGGCGCCCAATTGCTTGGTATTGAGGGTTAGAAACAAAAACATAAAACAAGAACAAAATCTTTGCAATGAACATAAGAAATTAATTTTTAGAATGTTTGAATGTTCTGATGGACAAAAAATTTCAGAAAATTTTGTTTTTAATGGAATTAAATTATTCTATGAAAAAAAAGTTATTTTCTTTTATTCTTCTAAAACTATGATAAGAATTGATCGAAGGGATCGAAAAGGTGAATTCATTTTGTTATTTAGAGGCTAGTACGCTTATTAGAACCCCCAACTCCTACTCAAAATCCATAATAATCCCTTAGATCTTTGGCCTTATAAAATAAATTCTAGGCTCGCTTAAAAAGTTATGAGCGGTATGTTCTGCAAATCTTTTGAACAACATTACTCTATAGAAATAAAACAACAGGAGAGATGTTTAAAATTAATGAATTCAGGTGTCCTGGTTGTGAAACCAAACTGTATCTGATGGTGAGGTTCCAATTCTGGAGATCTTCATTGACATTCCTCCCAGGTCTACTCTGATCTGGAGTGGTAGTACCTGCTTGGGTCCCACTTATGGGGTCAAATAGATCTATAGGATTTACACTCCTATATTTCAAAATGTCCGTGATACTACTTGTTCCTGAAAAAAGATGGCGGACGTTGGCAAAATTATCAGTCTCGGGAACCTATTGGTCAGGAAAGTCACGTGATTTGTGCTCACAACTACGTCCGCAGCTTTGATTTTGTCCTGCGCATTTGGAGCCGACCGCATGACAAGGATTGCCTATATACACTCTACTCTTCCAAGAACTCATTCCCTTACATTGTGACTTACAGAGACAGCACACACTCTCTCTCATTCTCTCACATTTTGACTTCCAGAGACAGCACTCTCTCTTTCACATTTTCACTTACAGAGACAGCACACACTCTCACTCTCTTACATTTTGACCTCCAGAGACAGCTCTCTCTCTCTCTCTCTCTCTCTCTCTCTCTCTCTCTCTCTCTCTCTCTCTCTCTCCACTTAGTAACACAACTCAGTACGCGTAACATGGGTGCGTATACATTCTGCAACTTTTTTCTTTCTTGTCCTGCCTTTTCGGTTAGAGTTCTTCCAGTCTCGAACAAAGCCTCAGAAATTTCGTCAAACCCCGAAAGAGACAAACAATCAATATGGGAGAAGACACGTTCCTCCTAGGACACGTTGCAATATTTCTATATATCGATACCTTACATGAAAGACTTTGTCCACATACATTTTATGCTCTACAGGACTCTTTCAATATTTAGTCTTTTTCCATAATATCTGTGTTAGTTACACACACGAACACACACAGAGGAATATTCAACAGAATATATTAGAATATTCGTAATATTTTCTTTTTCACGTATTTGTTGATAGGGTGGGGAGGACTTGGAAATAAGAAGACGAGAGTTGTAGAGATTTAATTTCATTTGTACTGCTTTGTTTTGAATGTTCTTTTGTCCGCGTCGTTTCACAGCGTTGGTTCATTTGCTTTTTAATAATGAGCCAACAATAAATGGTGGAGAACAAACTATCAACTAAACAACAGCACCTCCACAGATCTGTTTAAAATGATCCGTATTCAATTGGATCTTCTACCAAAAATAACTCTTAAGAAACAACTACACGAAAAATGTAAATATGACTGTCCAATGAACGTAATTCCCTAACTTCGAGGTATAAACTAACCCTGACGTGTTGACATGCCGTCAAAATCAATCAATTAATGATATAATGAAAGAAATGCCCGTGGTGTAAGGAATATCGTCGTATGAAATGAACACGGCAACACAAGTTCAAATCCCGGACGAGATTGATTGCATTTCACATAGCACTAATACCCTTGGGAAAGGTATGAATCCAATTATTCTCCCTCCAGCCATGGGTAAATAGTAGGACAGACTAGGTTCTTCAGCCTTGGTTAGGCAACTAGTCTAGGAGAAGGAAAACTCTGAATTCAGACCTGTTAAACTTCGCTTAAAAATTGACCTTGTCTCATATCCTGCTAGAGCGGAGGGGTTGGGTAAATATGGATATAATGAAAAAAATAAAATAAAAGCAACCTCTGAAATTTTGATAATTCTTTATAAAATAATCAGATTTTTTCTCGGATTTTCTTTGAAAAATGCAGTCGAGTTTTTTTTTTTTCATTCATTTTTTTTATTTTTTTAAAATCTTTTTTAATTTTTTAATCAAAGTGAAATAAGCAAAAAAAGACACATTTTTTTAAGCTGTGGCAATTTTTATTGTCGTTCACTTAAGAAGAAATGTTGATATAATCTTCTCAAAATATCCATTTATTTTCATCAAATTAGAATTATTGCAAAAAACCTTTCTACCCAGTGTGACGGATAATAGCGACGTCCATATATTGTTTTGTTAGACTTTCAAAATACTTTTATTCATGTTTGCTATTTGAGTAGCCTTTACCATAGAACGTGACATTCAAATTGAATTAGAGATTCTACCCAGTGTGACGGATAATAGCGACGTCCATATATTGTTTTGTTAGACTTTCAAAATACTTTTATTCATGTATGCTATTTGAGTAGCCTTTACCATAGAACGTGACATTCAAGTTGAATTAGAGATTCTACTCAGTGTGACGGATAATAGCGACGTCCATATATTGTTTTGTTAGACTTTCAAAATACTTTTATTCATGTATGCTATTTGAGTAGCCTTTACCATAGAACGTGACATTCAAGTTGAATTAGAGATTCTACTCAGTGTGACGGATAATAGCGACGTCCATATATTGTTTTGTTAGACTTTCAAAATACTTTTATTCATGTATGCTATTTGAGTAGCCTTTACCATAGAACGTGACATTCAAGTTGAATTAGAGATTCTACTCAGTGTGACGGATAATAGCGACGTCCATATATTGTTTTGTTAGACTTTCAAAATACTTTTATTCATGTATGCTATTTGAGTAGCCTTTACCATAGAACGTGACATTCAAGTTGAATTAGAGATTCTACTCAGTGTGACGGATAATAGCGACGTCCATATATTGTTTTGTTAGACTTTCAAAATACTTTTATTCATGTATGCTATTTGAGTAGCCTTTACCATAGAACGTGACATTCAAGTTGAATTAGAGATTCTACTCAGTGTGACGGATAATAGCGACGTCCATATATTGTTTTGTTAGACTTTCAAAATACTTTTATTCATGTATGCTATTTGAGTAGCCTTTACCATAGAACGTGACATTCAAGTTGAATTAGAGATTCTACCCAGTGTGACGGATAATAGCGACGTCCATATATTGTTTTGTTAGACTTTCAAAATACTTTTATTCATGTATGCTATTTGAGTAGCCTTTACCATAGAACGTGACATTCAAATTGAATTAGAGATTCTACCCAGTGTGACGGATAATAGCGACGTCCATATATTGTTTTGTTAGACTTTCAAAATACTTTTATTCATGTATGCTATTTGAGTAGCCTTTAGCATAGAACGTGACATTCAAATTGAATTAGAGATTCTACTTAGTGTGACGGATAATAGCGACGTCCATATATTGTTTTGTTAGACTTTCAAAATACTTTTATTCATGTATGCTATTTGAGTAGCCTTTACCATAGAACGTGACATTCAAATTTAATTAGAGATTCTACCCAGTGTGACGGATAATAGCGACGTCCATATATTGTTTTGTTAGACTTTCAAAATACTTTTATTCATGTATGCTATTTGAGTAGCCTTTACCATAGAACGTGACATTCAAGTTGAATTAGAGATTATTAAAAACGGAAGTAAGAAAAAAAAACAGTTGATTAAATTTTGGTTTTCCCAGTCGCCTGGGGCTGTAGAATACACCGACAGCACCTCTGCAGAGAGGTTAGACACTCCCCAATGAGTGCATGTGATATAACACTGAACAATCTGATGGTGCGGTTCCAATGATACTGGAGCTTTGGGGAATACGCAGCACCCCTTCATTGCTATTGCTCCTAGGTCCACACTGGCCCGGAATGGTAGCACCTGATAGGGCCCTATCTATGGGTCAAATAGAAGTAAACTGCATACTTATGCTAAACTGAATTGTTTGAATTAGAACTGTTTGACTAAACTGAATAGCTTGAATAGAAATGTTTTCGACAATTAAACTGTACTTACATTTAAACAGTGTGCTTATGCTAAACTGAATTGTTTGAAATGGAACTGTTTTTGACATTGAAACTCAACTTACACTAAATTGAATAGTTTGATATAGAATTATTTTGACATTTAACTGTATGTAAGCAAAATCTTTACTTATACTAAACTGAATTGGCTGAATTAGAACTGTTTTGACAATTAAACTACGTACTCATGCTTAACTGAATTGTTTGCAATAGAGCTGACTATTTGCATAAAAATGGATTTGGCGTTAAATCACCTACAAAGGTTGATATGCCATAAAACCCCACCAACCAACATTAAATTTTGGTCAGATTAAAATCAAGTTGGATTATTGTAACTTAGACGGTAGGATTTGTTTCTATATTTTTGTTAGTTATGAGATCTAAAAATTTTGATAAATTGATCATCTTAAAGTAATAAATATTGACAATTTCATTTTTTTTTTATTCCCTTTTTATTCTTTTCTGTTTTTCAACTTTTTCTACCACTTTCTTTTCATCATCATTATCATTAATATTCTCTATTCTTCTTTTTCTTCTTCTTCTTCTTCTTCTTCTTATTATTATTATTATTATTAGTAGTAGTAGTAGTAGTAGTAGTATTACTATTATTTTATTACTGTAATCTTTTGAGAGTTTTTCACACTGGCGTAAGCAGATGGTTTCTCTCTGGAGTTTGAGTGACAGCAAGTCTCCTCAAGTCTCCAAGACTCTTCTCAGCCAAAAAAAAACTACATGCCGAATTGCGGACTTTGCCGTTCCGACTGACCACAGGGTAACACTGAAGGAAAGCGAAAAGAGAGATAAATACTGCAAGAGAACTGAAAAAGTTATGGAACATGAATGTGACGGTGATACCAATTGTAATTGGCGGGCTCGGTACAGTCACTAAAAGATTAGTATAGGGAGGGGAGGACTTGGAAATAAGAAGACGAGAGTTGTAGAGATCGGCCAGAAAACTAAGAAGATTCTCGAAGACTTGCTGTCACTCAGACTCCAGTGGAAAACAATCAGGTAACACAGGTGTGAAAAACTCTTAAAACAAATAATAATAAGCAAATGCAGGCTATGTGGTGACAGAGATAAAACCATCAATCGTATAATAAGCGAATGCAGCAAATTAGCACAGCGGGAGTATAAAGCGAGACACGACTGGGAAATGTGTAAGAAATTTAAAGTCGACCATATTAATAAATAGTACATGCACAACCCAGCACCTGTCCTAGAAAATGCCACGCATAAACTTCTATGGGACTTTAACATACAAACGGATCACCTAATCCCGGCCAACAAAAAAAAAGAGAACTTGCAAAATAGTCGACTTTGCTGTCCCGGCTGACCTCAGAATAAAACTGAAAGAATGTGAAAAGAAGGATAAGTACCTCGACATTGCTAGGGAATTGAAAAAAAACTGTGGAACATGCAGGTGTCAATTATACCAATTGAAATTGGTGCGTTTGGAACAGTAACTAAAAGATTACTAAAGGGACTAGAGGACTTGGAAGTTGGCGGACGAGGGGAGACCATCCAAACGACAGCATTGTTGAGAACGGCCAGAATACTAACGCTGATATGAAAAGCTCTAATGAGGGAATAATAATAATAATAATAATAATAATAATAATAATAATATGGGAACTGAGGAAGAAATTTTAATTTGACCATACGAACAAATGGTATAGATACAACCCAGAATCTGTCCTGAAGAATGAGACACACAAACTCCTCTGGGATTTTGACATACAAACGGATCACCTAATCTCGGCCAGACGACCGGACCTTATAATAATCAACATAAAAAAGAGAACATGCAGAATTGTGAACTTTGCCGTCTCAGCTGACCACGGAGTAAAGTTGAAAGAAAACGAAAAGAAAGATAAGTACCAGGACCTTGCTAGAGAACTGAAAAAACTGTGGAACATGAAAGTGACGATGATACTAATTGTAACTGGTGCTCTTAGTACAGTAACCAAATGATTAAAAAAGGGACTGGAGTACTTGGAAATAAGAGGACGAGTAGAGACCATCCAAACTACAGCATTATTGAGATCGGCCAGAATACTGAGAAAAGTCCTGGAGACTTGAGAAGACTTGCTGTCATTCAAACTCCAGTAAAAGGCCACCAGCTAATGCTGATGTGAAAAACTCTCAAGGAATAAAATAATAATTGACAAAAATGGAAAAAACAACTGTACGGTTATTCCAAGCGACAAAATAAGGAAATTCAACATGCGATAATATCAACACAGTGTGAAAATAAGAAAAAGCGAAAAGGTAGACAAATACCAAGATCTTGCTAGAGAGTTTTAAAAAAGCTATGGAATGAGAAATGATGATGATACCCATTGTTCATTAAGTCCAGTTGGCTAGGGCTGTAGAATACACCGACTGCTTCTCTGCAGATGGTTAAGACCCCCCACCCCGCCAATGGTGGCCCGTTTTGCTGGGGCTGAAGAATACAGCAACTGCTTCTCTGCAGGGAGGCAAGACTCTCCAAAAGAGTCCCCTGGATATGACACTAAACAATGTGATGGTGAGGTTCCAGTAATGCTGGAGCTTTGGGGAATGCGGAGTACCCTTTCATTACCATTGTTCCCAGGTGTTCTCTAGCCCGGAGTGGTGGCACCTGATAGGGTCCTATTTATGAGTCAAATAGAACTAAATAACGTACTTATGCTAAACTGAATTGTTTGAAAGAGAATTTTTTTTACATTTAAATAGCTTACTTGTACTAAACTGAATTGTTTGAAATAGAACTGTTTTTACATTTAACTGTGTAAATAAACTAAATTGTTTAGAATAAAACTGTTTAACTGATAAAATGAAACGCAGTTTGTTCCAGGCAGCGGTCGCTTCGATAATGCTATATGGATGCACTACATGGACTCTAACAAAACGGTTGGAGAAGAAGCTAGACGGCAATTATACAAGAATGCTGCGAGCAATCTTGAACAAGTCGGGGCGGCAACACCCCACAAGACACCAATTATACGGCCACCTGCCTCCTATCACGAAAAATATTCAAGTTAGACGAACCAGACATGCAGGACACTGCTGGAGAAGCAGGGACGAGCTCATAAGTGATGTACTCTTATGGACCCCCACATATGGCCGAGCAAAAGCAGGACGACCAGCACAAACATACATTCAGCAACTATGTGAGGATACGGGATATAGTCCAGAAGACCTGCCAGAGGCGATGAACGATAGGGAAAAGTGGCGAGAGAGGGTCAGGGATATCCGTGCTGCCAGCACGACATGATGATGATGATGATGATGATTTGTATAAAAAGTGATTTGGCATTAAATAACTTTAAATGGTTGATAAGCCATAAAATCAAACCCAACCAAACCATTAAAGCTGAAGCCTTTGGAACGGTCTCCAAAGGTGTGCAAAAGAGACTAGAGCACTGGGCAGCAGAGGAAGAATCGAGACCATCGAGACCACAGCACTGTTAAAATCACCTAGAATACTTAGAAATGTCCTGGAGACCTGAAGAGACTTGCTGTCACTCAGACTTCAATGAAAAACTACCGTTCAAAACTGATGTGAAAAACTCGCAAGGAGTAAAATAATTGTGTCTAAAGAAAATTCATAACCTGTGCTCGCGTTATCAAGTAATGGATTCGGTCACTAATCAATCACAATTCTTATTAAAAGAAGAAGGGGTCCCCTGGAGTAGTGGCTAACGAGCTGAACAATGACATCGTTGTGAGATCGACCTCCAGTCACGCTATTACGTTCACTTTCGGACAAATATCATTGGGAAAGGTATTAACCCCCTTCTACGCCCCAGCTATGGGTTGAATAGTATCTACGGTTCTTCAAGGATGGCTTGGGCTTTAAATAAAAGGTATGAAACAAATAAAAAACATCAAAATTTTGTTACGCACTCTTTATCACGAAAGAAAGAAAGAAAGAAAGAATTTGAAATATGTTTCAATTTAAATCACTACAGGGCATTTTTAAGCCACCTGCCTTACCTCATAGAACTGGAATTTCACGAAAACCTAATATAACGAATAAGTAACAAAATATCACCTTCAAATCGGCAGACACTTTTAAGTTTTTCACTAAATCATAGTTGTGTTCGTTGGGTATGAGATTCCACACGTTCGAATAAAGATGGTGATGATGGTGGTGGCTGCTTCGGTCTGTCAAGGACTCGTTTACCGAATTTATCCGGAGAATTAAAAGAATAAACACGATCTCCATCTTGGTTGCTTGGCTGCTGGGTCATCTGATCTCGAAGCAGTTTTTCAGCACTTTCGGCGTTCAGCTTTGCTACGTCATTGACAAGAATTTCAATTGGTGGGTGAAGAATCTTTTTCGTAGTTGTCTTTCTATCATTTTGCTTTTGGACGCCAGCAAGATTTTCCAGTAATGGAGTGGAAGATTTATGTTTGAAAGCCATTTTGTTTTCACTGTCAAACTGTAATTCTGCAAATGGTTTAGTTGGGTGGGTATGTCCATTCTGATCAACGTTTACCTCTAAAGTAGTTGTGTAGATACCATCTGAAGAGTTACTTAAACCGTTACTGGTGTTTTTCTTATTTATTTTCTCTCCTCGGCTAAGTACGAATTTGTTAATCTCTTCTTGTAACTCTCGTCTCCTGCGAGATTTTAGTGACGTCAATGGTTCGTCACTTTCGTCACTCGAATCTACAATGCTAAAAACTTCGTTCTGAGTATTATGGACAGCGTTTGTTTGGATTGGATTTGTTTTCCCGCCCAAATCCATTTTCTCGTAGTCGTCATTTTCATCAATATCCTCTCTGTGATTACTAACTTGATTGATGGGCTGAGGTTTGCTATGAAGTTTTGTTAGCAATGTATTTATCTTCTGTTCTAAGGGCAACCTTATGTCTGTTCCAGGCGAATCATGCAAGAATTTTTCAAGACTTTTTATCAAGGGATTGATCTGTTCGTCTGGCAACGCTCCGGCTTCATTGAACTCTGACTCAATTGCTTCGTTTCTTTTTACCTGTTTAGTTTTCTCGAAGTAAGTTTTGACTTTCATAGAGCTGCTGTCGTCAGGAACAGCCATGTTGCGCAGCATCTGACTTGACACGTATGGATGAATATCAGACTCTTTCGAATTAGGATTAACTGGTCCAAATTCGAGGTTATTGCTGTTACTTTTAACCTTATCATTCTCGTCATCGACGAAGGCGGCGTTAATCTGGCCGCCATATTCAGGATCTCGATCACATACGCCACTGTCCAAGGTTTCGCTGATACTCTGCGTTGATAAGAGACGGGATATAGATTTGCTCCCATTATGCTTCGTTTGAATCCGCTCAAAAATTTCTTCCACCCGAGATTTGGGGACTAGGCCGATACGGAAAAAACCGATCTTACCCTCTTCAATTTTTCGACAGTCGACGACGGTAGACGCCGAATTGGCGAAAGAAGGTCCGTCACAAAGGATTCCATCACACTAGAAAATAAGGAAAAAAATAATTTATAAAAAACACGGGAAAAAATTCCGACAACTTAATAACTAAATGATCAATTGCTTGCAAGATATATGTATTTTTTTTTTTTTTTGTTATTTTTTACCTTTGTTCTTGTCAAATAGGTAATATATTGGGATAAATAGATAGATAGAAAATGAATTAGGTTGAGATAACTGGGGGTTGTTCAACTTAACGGACGCAGAGGGGAAAAATGAATGAAAAAAGAGAATGAATGGAAAGAGAAAATTTGATGAATGAAATGTGAAAGACTGACGAAAGATAAAGAAGAAATTGAAGACTGAAGAAGCGGATGAAAAAAATGGATGAATGTATATATAAAGGAGATGAAAAGAAGAACATAAAAAATATCTAAGTTGGAGTTGTAGTAGTAAGATTTATTCTTTCTTCCAGATACATGGCATAATGGTAGGCTAGCTAAATTAGCAGACCATTATTCGAGAATACAATTCTAACCAGGTACTATTTACCAACCCCTCCGCTCGGGCAGGATATGACACAAGGTCAATTTTTAAGCGGAGTTTAACAGGTTTGAATTCAGAGTTTTTCCTTCTCCTAGACTAGTTGCCTCACCAAGGCTGAAGAACCTAGTCCGTCCTACTATTTATCCATAGCTGGAGGGAGAATAAGGGGGTTCATACCTTTCCCAAGGGTATTTGCCCGAAAGTGAACGTAATAGCGCGACTGGAGTACGAACTCGCGTACTACGATTCCGCAGTTCATCGCTTTAACCATTACACCACGAGGACACCCTAACCAGGTGCCCCATTCTTCTTGCTTTATGTCACAACTAAGCTAAATATCTTCTTCCGAAAAGAGATTTTCTGGCTGCCCAAAGACTTATCTAATCGTTATTGTCATAATTCAAAAACTATGTTATGGCTAACAACGTGCTGGATGGCGACAAGGAAGTAATTTTCCATATAAGATTATCAAATGTGTCTCGTGTCATTTCTTAAAGTTCTTTATTAGAAGTCGAGAACGAGTAGAAAAAATCCCTAATAAAAATAGTTTCTATTCATCTGACACAAAACAGTAAAATCCTATATTATCATAATATATTAAAACTACAGATTGCCCAGTCGGCTGCGACTGTAGAATACACCGACTGTTTCTCTGCAGAGGAGTAAGATTCCCCCTTGACCAAGTTGGCTGTGGCTGTAGAGAACACCGACTGCTTTTCTGCAAAGGAGTAAGACTCCCCTCCAACAAGTGTCCTTGATATGTCACTAAACAATCTGATGGTGAGGTTCCAGTAAAACCAGAGCTTTCGAGGATGCGGAGCAACCCTCCATTGCCATTGTTCCCTGGTCAACTCTGACCCAAAGTGGTAGCATCTGATAGGGTTCTATCTATGGGTCAAATAGAACTAAACTGCGTACTTATGCTAAACTGAATTGCTTGAAATAGGACTCTTTTGACATTTAAACTTCCTACTTACCCTAAACTGAATTGTTTAAAATGGAACAGTTTTTGGATTCTAAACTGAATTGTTTGAAATAGAACACTTTTTGACAATGAAAATGTACTTACACTAAAATGAATTGTTTGAAGTAGAACTGTTTTGGCATTTAACTATGTGTAAACAAAATCTATACTTATACTAAACTGAATTGTCTGAAACAGAATTTTGACTAAACTGAAAAGCTTGTAATAGAAATGTTTTTGACAATTAAACCGTACTTACACTAAACTGAATTGTTTGAAGTAGAACTGTTTTGACATTTAACTGTGTGTAAACAAAATCTATACTTATGCAAAACTAAATTGTTTGAAACAGAACTGTTTATTTGTTTTAAAATGGACTTGGCACTAAATAACCAACAAAGTTTGATATGCCATAAATCCAAACAAACAAACAAACAAACAGATATAACTATGGAAATTCCAAATAACTTTGGGTTATCGCTGTGGCTCACAGCAGACCAACAAGTCAATTCGTGTAAATGGCAAAAAAATAAGAAAAGAAAAAAGAATTGTATATTAAGAGAATGTTGTAGAATTAATTCACGTCTGTTCTGTATTTATCCAAAATCTCACCACCGAAGTAAAATAATAATAAATCCTCTTACAGCTCGTAAAGTAGGTTCATGTTTATAAATACTGATTGGTACTTTCTTGCAGTTGTTTTAACAAGGGCCCATTGGGCTAATGGGTACAATGGCCCGGGAGACCGAGGTTCAATCCCAAGTCGAGTCATACCAAAGACTCAAAAAATGGTACTTGATACCTCCTTGCTTAACTCATCACTATAAGGTACGTGTCAAGGATAAAGTGGAGCAATCCAGGGAAAGGAGTAACTTCCTCTCCTACACCTCAGTGTAATAGCTATTGAAGAAGGAACTTTCGGGTCACCCTTGACTACGGTGGCCAACTTACTTTCTAAAATCGTCAAACTACGACGAAGAGGAAAGAGTAAGTGTCAGAACAAATAAATGATAAGCTGTAAAATCCGAATTCTCGTTTCCTTTTTGTCTTGAAGAAATCTCTTTAAATGCACTTGCTGTTCTACTTACTGAACTATTGTTGGGCAACTAAACATAGTGATCTCATTTTGGGGGAGTTTCGGGCGGAGCTTTCGACAATCACACGACCGTTGGTCATGTGACATTTCGAGAAGCGTGTTCGATAATTTTTTTGGTAGCAGACACCAGTCGGAGAGGTCCTGTTTATCCCATGTGAACCTTATTCATAAATCAGAAAAAAAGATTAAGTTTTTAACTGCTGCTATCCAGCAATTGTTCCGTTGAACAGCTTTTGTGACTCTTTTTATAACTTGGGACATTTGTCATGTTTTGTAATTATGTGTAATATATGTGCATAAGATATATGTCATTTTAATCTAAATGGACTTTATTTTTCCTTACTGAAATATTCTGTGTTAGGTTTTTCATTCAGATAGATTAGTGCATTATAGGAAAAAGCTAGTGGTAGTCTCAATAAATACTACACATTATAAATTCCTATTCAACTAAAAACCTGTTAATATTTACCCAACCCCTCCGCTCGGGCAGGATATGACACAAGGTCAATTTTTAAGCAGAGTTTAGCAGGTCTTGAATTCAGAGTTTTCCTTCTCCTAGACTAGTTGCCTCACCAAGGCTGAAGAACCTTGTCTACCCTACTATTTACCCATAGCTGGAGGGAGAATAATTGGATTCATACCTTTCCCAAGGGTATTAGTGCTATGTGAAATGCAATCAATCTCGTCCAGGATTTGAACTCGTGTTGCCGTGTCCATTTCCTACGACGATAACCATTACACCACGGTCACCTCCCATCAACAAAAAACCTGTTGCTTTGCAGAAGTCCTAATCAAATATTTCAACCAATTCTTTCATTTGCCTTTTTATCTCCCTCAATTTTGTTTTGATTATTTTTATTTCAATCGAAACACTGTTTATTATTTAGTCTGACCGATATGTTATCAAATCTTTGAATTTTAATTGCTTTTTTTTCCCTTTTTTTTTCTTATGTAGTTTTGTTTCATGTTCTGGTTAGCTGATCCTTCAAATTCAAGGACGCTTACAAATAACAAATGTATTTTTTGTGCCATATGGTGCATAAGTCTTAGATTTACTTTGATAAAAGGCATGCTTAGTATAAACGTTATCGTCAGAGGAAATAATATTGAGACCCGAGTTCAAATTTTAGACCAAGCTGTTTGTGTTTTACTTCACAGTTATGCTCTTGTAAAAGGTATAATCTTTTCGACCACCAACTAATGGTAAATAGTTGTACAGACATTTTTCTTGACACTTAGTTAGGCAACTAGTCAAGGAGAAGGAAAACTAGATTCAAACCAGCTTTACTTTGCTGAAAAATTGACTGTCTTACATTTTGCGAGTAATGTGGGGTGTAAATAATACTTTGACGAATTCATTTATTTATATTTGTTTTAAGCAAAACATAGTCAACATTATTATGTACTTTGTCATTATTATTAGTTTCAATTTTGACTAGTATTTTGTCACTATTATTATTAATTTTGACTTATATTTTCACAATATTATTATCTATTTTGATTAGTATTTTGTCAATATTATTATTAATAATAACTTGTATTTTGTCAGTATCTTTATCAAATTTTATGAGTCATTTCTCAATACTATGATTAATTTTGATTATTTTTTTCAATACTATCATTAATTTGACTAGTATTTTGTTGATATTATTGTTAAAATTGGCTTGTATTTTGTAAATGTTATCATAAATTTCAACTTGTATTTTGTTAAATTTTATCATTAATGTTGACTCATATTTTGTCATTATTATTATTAAATTTGACTTGAATTTTATCAATATTATCATTCATTTTGACTTAGATTTTGTCAATATCTTCATTCATTTTAACTTGAAGTTTGTCAATATCTTTTATTAAATTTGACGAGTAGTTTTCAGTATTAATATTAAATTCAACAAGTATAATAATAATATAAGTTTTGACTTGTATTTTGTCAATATTATCATTAATTTTTACTTGAATTTTCTCAAAACTATTATCAAATTTGACTCGGATTTCGTTAAAACTAATTATGAATTTGACTAGTATTTTGTCAATATCATTATTAAATTTAACTAGTTGTTTCTTAATATTATTATTGAATTTTACTGGTATTTCATCAATATTATTATTATTTTTGACTGATATTTTCTCAATATTATCATCAAATTTGACTAGTACTTTGTTCATATTATTGATAATATTGACTTGAATTTTGTCAGGATAATAATAAATTTTACGAGTTTTTTGTCAATTTTGTCATAAATTTTTACTGGTATTTCGTCAATACCATCATTAATTTTGACAACCTTGATTATTTAAAAAAATTATTAAAGTTACTTTTAAAAGCAACTCACTCACTTGATTGTTCCTATAAGTTTTGATTTGGTTTTGTTTTGTGTTCTTGTTAGACAATCTATTAAATGGAAGTCTCTTAGAACCGAGAAAAGCTATGCTGAATAAATCTTAAACTTTCCTTGATAAAAATCAGAAGGAATTGCAACATTCACTAAACTACAATATTTTTCTGATAACTTTCAAAATCACCATGGAGGATTTGTCTGCAACAAACAGTCTGCTTGATTGTTTTTTAGCCTTAAATAAATAAATCGATGACTGAAGTTAACTGACAGACTTCACATCCAAAATTTAATTTGCAGTTTTAATGTCAAAGAGTCATTATCTTTATAAATCTAAATTTCCAAATTTCATAAGAACAAAAATAACAAATTATTTCTGTCCCTAAAATAATCATTTTTGTTTAATTAAACATAACTAATTATTTTGATAGTTAAATATAAAAAATTAAGAACCAGGATTAACAAACAGGACAAAAATTTATAAAAAAGATGAAGAGATTAATATTAAAGGGGAAGAGATTAATATCAAATATAAAGGGATTAATATAAAAAATGAAGAGATTGATATAAAAGATGAAGAGATTAATATCAAATATAAAGGGATTAATATAAAAGATGAAGAGATTGATATAAAAGATGAAGAGATTAATATCAGATATAAAGGGATTAATATAAAAAATGAAGAGATTGATATAAAAGATGAAGAGATTGATATAAAAGATGAAGAGATTGATATCAGATATAAAGGGATTAATATAAAAAATGAAAAGATTGATATAAAAGATGAAGAGATTAATATCAGATATAAAGGGATTAATATAAAAAATGAAGAGATTGATATAAAAGATGAAGAGATTGATATAAAAAATGAAGAGATTGATATCAGATATAAAGGGATTAATATAAAAAATGAAAAGATTGATATAAAAGATGAAGAGATTAATATCAGATATAAAGGGATTAATATAAAAAATGAAGAGATTGATATAAAAGATGAAGAGATTGATATAAAAGATGAAGAGATTGATATCAGATATAAAGGGATTAATATAAAAAATGAAAAGATTGATATAAAAGATGAAGAGATTAATATCAAATATAAAGGGATTAATATAAAAAATGAAGAGATTGATATAAAAGATGAAGAGATTAATATCAGATATAAAGGGATTAATATAAAAGATGAAGAGATTAATATCAGATATAAAGGGATTAATAAAAAAGATGAAGAGATTAATATCCAAAATAAAAGGATTAATAGAAAATATGAAGAGATTAATATAAAAGGTGAAGAGATTGATATAAAAAATTGAAGTATTAATATGAAATACTAAGAGATTAATATAAAAAATATAGAGATGATTATAAAAGAAGAGATTAATATAAAATATAGAGGGATTGACAGAAAAGTTGAAGAGATTAACATAAAATACTGAGAGATTATTATAAAAGATTAAGAGATTAATATAAAAGATGAAGAGATTAATAGAAAAAATAATGGGATTAATAGAAAAGATAAAGGAATTAGTATAAAAAATAAGATTAATATAAAAGATATAATTAGTAGATTTATTTTCTTTTGTTTAGATTTTTCTTTTACAGAGGCTTTCATCATTTGATGTAAATTTATTTATTTATTTGTTTTATGGTATATCAACCTTCAAGGGTTATTTAATGTCAAATCCAATCTTGTGGAAGTATAGTTGTGATATGGCGCTTTTTAACCCACAGCTGAATGTATAACGGAGTTCATGCCTTTCCTTGAAGGAATTAGTCAAAAAGTGAAGGTAATCGCAAGACTATAGTTTGAACTCGCTTTCTACAACTTTGTAGTCCAGCGTGTAAGTCGTAAGTAAGCTGACCCTTATTGATGCCAGCTCAAATACTCTCTTTTCAATAGCTACTACATTGAGGTGTAGGGGAGAACACAACTTTCCCTGAATTGCTCCACTTGACTTTATCTGTACTTTATAATGCTGGGTGTTAAGCAAGGAGGCATCAAATACCATTTTTTGAGTCTTTGGTATGACTCAATCTGGGATTGAACCCTTGTCTCCCAGTCCATTGGCAAACCATGAACCATTATGCCAATGAGCTAGTACTTACTTACATAATACACCCAGCATGTAAACCACTATACTATGGGGCTTTCACCCCAGCACATTTGTAATAGATAAAAATATTTTAGAATTTACTTTGGTGAGAAAAATGAGATAAGTAGACGGTTGTTTGATTTTTGATCTTTTAGAAAAGTCTGATGAAACTGTAGTGCTCTAATAATACATGATAGCAACAGCAACCTGGGGGTATAAAAGACAAAAGGTCCTAAGTCTCTGCCTCTCTTTTGGTTGTAAACTCTAGAAAAGGGAGGAAAGTCCTCATGATGTTGTGGCTAGCATACTAGATTGCAACATGATAGCAACAGCAACCTGGGGGTATAAAAGACAAAAGGTCCTAAGTCTCTGCCTCTCTTTTGGTTGTAAACTCTAGAAAAGGGAGGAAAGTCCTCATGATGTTGTGGCTAGCATACTAGATTGCAACATGATAGCAACAGCAACCTGGGGGTATAAAAGACAAAAGGTCCTAAGTCTCTGCCTCTCTTTTGGTTGTAAACTCTAGAAAAGGGAGGAAAGTCCTCGTGATGTTGTGGCTAGCATACTAGATTGCAACATGATAGCAATAGCAACCTGGGGATATAAAAGACAAAAGGTCCTAAGTCTCTGCCTCTCTTTTGGTTATAAACTCTAGAAAAGGGAGGAAAGTCCTCATGATGTTGTGGCTAGCATACTAGATTGCAACATGATAGCAATAGCAACCTGGGGATATAAAAGACAAAAGGTCCTAAGTCTCTGCCTCTCTTTTGGTTATAAACTCTAGAAAAGGGAGGAAAGTCCTCATGATGTTGTGGCTAGCATACTAGATTGCAACATGATAGCAATAGCAACCTGGGGATATAAAAGACAAAAGGTCCTAAGTCTCTGCCTCTCTTTTGGTTATAAACTCTAGAAAAGGGAGGAAAGTCCTCATGATGTTGTGGCTAGCATACTAGATTGCAACATGATAGCAATAGCAACCTGGGGATATAAAAGACAAAAGGTCCTAAGTCTCTGCCTCTCTTTTGGTTATAAACTCTAGAAAAGGAAGGAAAGTCCTCATGATGTTGTGGCTAGCATACTAGATTGCAACATGATAGCAATAGCAACCTGGGGATATAAAAGACAAAAGGTCCTAAGTCTCTGCCTCTCTTTTGGTTATAAACTCTAGAAAAGGGAGGAAAGTCCTCATGATGTTGTGGCTAGCATACTAGATTGCAACATGATAGCAATAGCAACCTGGGGATATAAAAGACAAAAGGTCCTAAGTCTCTGCCTCTCTTTTGGTTATAAACTCTAGAAAAGGGGGGAAAGTCCTCATGATGTTGTGGCTAGCATACTAGATTGCAACATGATAGCAATAGCAACCTGGGGATATAAAAGACAAAAGGTCCTAAGTCTCTGCCTCTCTTTTGGTTATAAACTCTAGAAAAGGGAGGAAAGTCCTCATGATGTTGTGGCTAGCATACTAGATTGCAACATGATAGCAACGGCAACCTGGGGATATAAAAGACAAAAGGTCCTAAGTCTCTGCCTCTCTTTTGGTTGTAAACTCTAGTAAAGGGAGGAAAGTCCTCATGATGTTGTGGCTAGCATACTAGATTGCAACATGATAGTGAGTTCGAACCCCAGTCACATTATTACATTCACTTTTGGACTAATACCCTTGAGAAAGGAATGAACCCTCTTACACAACCCTAATATGGGTTAAAAAGACCCCGCAATAAAAATTTCTTTTACATCAGCAACTGATTTAAATCCCGATAATGGTTAAACCACAACTAAGAATTCACGAAAATGCCTGAAAATAATGATGATTAATTTTTCAAAAAAGTTGGATTACCAATTCCAAAATACGTCCGGAGAAAAAAGGAAACCCTTACATTCTTAAGACTTAACTTTGCCAAAACTTGTAGATGATGGGTTGTGTCCGCTTCACCTGTTGGATTGGCTGAAGTTGTTGCCACTGGTCCAGTTTGATCAATCAAAAACGATGTTACAGTATTGTCGGGCATGCGCACAGCAATACTATCAGGTCGGCCGACATATTTACTTGCATGACCAATGCCTAAACTATCCAGCCAGGGTCCTTAGGATTAAATATAAAAATTAAAATATGAGAGTCGCATACACATCAGCGTTGTCTATGCTGGATATGGATATGTGGGATTACCACCCTTGTCTGCCAAAGAAATTCTGCTAACAACCGATAGATGGGATCGCCAAATCAGAATATAAAAAGCAAGCGCGAAAATCTCCTTTTTTTTTCCTCGCAGGATATCTTGAAACAATGCTTGATTCGGATCCTTTGGGACAGGGACATTTTCATCCCCAGCTAACCTTGTGTCATGTTTAACATGACCCAACATTATAGTACACAGAATTCAATACCCTAAGCTTTCTTGCCAACACGCAAACACATCTAAAAATCATCTAGTGCTTGTTAGCAGAAATTCTTTGACAAACAAAGTTGGTAATATAACACTATAATTCTAGGCAGAAGTGCTGAACCATTCCAGTGGTCATTATCATAAAAAGAATTGAAAAAAGCACATTGGATAATATCACGACGGTAATATAAAATATGAAGATATATGAATAAAGCATTTCCAAGAACTGAACCTAAATGGCTTTAATATTAAGCTAAATGATTCTCAAATCATAGTTTGTAAATATATCGGACAGATTTGGGGTAACACATAAATATCTAATTAAACAAATGCCCCAACAAAGGAGTCTCGGCTAATTTGAACCACAATCACGTCCATCTTTAACTTTTATTTCCCGAATGGAGAACTCTCTACTTGGTGTTGTAGCAATTAGACGGACAAAATTAGTCTAAAAGGTTGAGTAGCAAGGAAAACAGGATACGTCACTTCAACAAAGCGATGCATTCTTAACAATATCAATTAGAAGAGTAATACAAAGAGTAAAGTGTAAAATGTAATCAAAAGCGAGAGTTGTTAAGAAATTGTTGAAGAAACTTAACAGGTTGCAAAATAATATGCCATCGAACTTTTGTTGTCAGTTAGGTTGTAAAGTGTCAGTTTGCTTGTGTGGTTGACCTTACGAAGTCAGCGGCCCTTAAAAGTGCTGGCGCGTTAACGTCTTACTTGGACGGTCAGCAGCGTGTAGAAGGGGCGATAGTTCTCTAGCATTTGTATTTGTACCCCAAAACAGAACTTAATATCGTATGTCATGTGTGCTCTGATTGGTTGCCGACAATGGCTCTTGACCAATCACACAAGCTCTTATTTGGTGATGTTTGAGGGGCGATAAATGTGAGGTTTCATATGTTATTTCTTTTAGTTTTTATCATATAAAGGTCAACTGAAGACACGTGGACACCAGAAAATAATTTTTATTCAACATATGGATACATTACCAATTCATTTTTCTTTGCTTTCGAAAGAAATATTCCAAATTTGTGTTATATAGCCATGACGAATGAAGGACCATAATGAAGAGGCATAACACGTTCTTTACAAAAATATAGCTCTCACTTTACTTCTCGAAAGGGTCAAAACTGCCGTAAGTGAGAGAGACAGGGAGACGAAGACAGACGTGGGACTGCTATATTGACCCTTATCTTTTTCAGTTTCTCGCTGGGCACTTGCTTCCTGCTCTCGTGACTCTGTGTCTCTGTGACTGCCCGTTACTGCTATAGGTGCCTGCATATATGATTTCGTAACGCTTACTCGTTTTTGGTTGTCACTCCATGTGACCCGTTGCCGGCTGTCAACCTGCGTGAGCTGCCTACATCGACGCATCAATGTCTTCCTGTTTATACAGCTGGAACATGACGGCTCTGTCAAAGGTCAATATGTAGCATTTTTCTTCTCACTTTTATTTATCTTACATATATTTTCGTAGCCAGTAGCTACTGACGTCGGGATTCTTCGGTATACGTGCTTCACGGTCACTGATGTCGACATGAACGAAATTTTCCACCACAAATTGAAACAATTTTCGAAACTATTATTTGACTGCCAGTTATATTTAATTATTCAATGCAAGTTATATTTGCTACCAACTCTTGCTCATTTAATGTCCACATTCATTATACAGTAGAAATTAAAGAGACGTATTCCAGTCCAAATTTGAAGTCGGCAGAGAAGCGATCAGCTTCACTATAAAATCAGCAATCAAAGACGACATCGTCAGAAAGGAAGCGATTCTGGCTCGAGGTGAAAGGATAGAAGTAAATAGCCCACTTTGACTGTTCCTTTGATGACTTCCCAAACAACCAGACGTCATCACCTTGCTTTCCCAATGACGCCCAGTGAACTCAGCAATCTAGCTATTTCTAATTAACCTCTTCGGGACAAGAAAATCTTTCTCACCAATCCAGCTTAGAGGACTAGCCAGTTATGAACCAGCCTGTCCGGCGTCACAACAACCAGCGTAACAAACTAACCAGCTCAGTGAACCAAGTAGTCAACAACTTAAAATTCCCCTTTTAAAGACAAGAGAGTCTTTCTCACCAGCAGAGCTTTGAGAACCAGTGATTTTTAGATTAGCCAATCCGATGCAGTGACCACCCGGCGTAATAGACCAACCAGCTCAACGCAGCGATTCTCAGAGTCATAAACCGATCAGCCCAGTGCAGTGACGCCTAGCAACACCGGCCGTATTCCCTGACCTACAAACCGCGAGCCTTACTCACTGATGGCACCAGTCGGTGAGCAGCGGATATCGTACGGGTGACGACAACTTTATCTGCTTGCTCGACCAAACCCCTGAGTTAACAGTCGATTCAAATACCAGGACATCAACTAGCTTGCCTTTGCAAGCCGACACGTCTAACCCTCTGGCCATCCGCAGACTACCTGGCCACATAGCGGCACCAGCAACCTGTTCTAGTATCATACAGACTCACTGCCCTCAAGAACTATAAAATAGTCGAGTCTACACTTTCCGTATAAACAGGAATTTCCCTCAGACACTTGTTACTTCCTTCTAAATAAAAATTATTTAACATACCCTCTTGCCTTTGTTCTTCTTGCCTTAGCCATTGTTATTATCATGAAACGCCCGATGGATCAACATAATTTATTCGTCTCACATCAGTATATATGTATATATATATATATATAAGTGAAGTTGGCGACGTAAATTAAGGGTGACCCGAAGGCTCTCTTTTCAATATCTACTACACCGAGGTGTAGGGGAAAGCGCTACTCCTTCCCTCGGATTTCTCCACTTTACCCTTGATACGTACCTTATAATGCCGAGTATTAAGCAAGGAAGTATCAAGTACCCATTTTAAAAGTCTTTGGTATGACTCGACCTGGGATTGAAACCTGGTCTTCCGGGCCATTGGCGAACACTTTACCCACTAGGACAATGACCAGAAATCGAATCCTAGTTGTTTTGGAGCTTTTTCTTTTTTTCTTTCAAGAGTCCTTATGTTTTTTTTGTTTATTTGGGGAATTTTGTTTTTTTTTTTGTTTTTGTTTTTTATGTTACAATCTTGAAATTTGTTAATAGTTTCTCCAAAGGAGCTATCTGTGTTATACAGAGTACTTTTGGTTCTTGTCCGAACCATTATCAAGGTAATATATATGCTATTTGTTAATTAAAGTTGTTTAGTATTTAAAACTAAATTATCATTTCACTTTTTGTTTTTATAACTAAAGTGAGGCTTGTTTTTATCACCAAGGTTGATACTAAGCAGTAGTGACAGTTTATCTTTATATGGAAATCAGACCTGACCGATAAAATGAAACGTAGTTTCTTCCAGGCAGCGTCGTATCGACACTGCTATATGGATGCACTAAATGGCTGAAGAAGAAACTAGACGGCAGTTACACAAGAATGTTGAGAGCAATATTGAACAAGTCCTGGCGACAACCCCCACAAGAAACCGACTATACGGCCACTTGCCTCCTATCACAAAAACTATACAAGTTAGACGAATCAGACACGCAGGACACTGCTGGAGAAGCAAGGACGAACTCATCAGTGATGTACTCCTATGGACCCCCGCATATGGCCAAGCAAAAACAGGACAACCAGCTCGAACATACATACAGCAGCTATGTGAGGATACGGGATGTAACCCTGAAGACCTGCCAAAAGCGATGAATGATAGGGAGAAGTGGTGAGAGAGGGTCAGGGATATCCGTGCTAGCGGCATGGCATGATGATGATGATATATATATATATATATATATATATATATATATATATATATATATATATAACATAAACGGAAGGTTGACCTAGAATACTGACCACCTGATGCTGCTATTGTTGATGTTAATATATTTATACTTATCTTTTTTGAAAAACTGTTAATAGATAAATGTATAATTAAATGAATGTGCACTTAAATTGAAAGAAAACTGAAGTTTGTTTTGGACGGGAGTTTGCTTTGTTTTTTGGGGGGGTTTTTTTCAATTTAATGTACGTATAGCGGTAGGGCGGAATTCAAATATTGATTTGGTCACCTTTACCGTTATATAAACGAAAATAGAAAGAAGACGGAAATATCAAGTTTCCAAGTTTTATTGTTCAGCTGGAGGCAAAAGGAAATTGTCCAAGCTCCTGGTTATGTGAAGAAAGATGCAGAAAGCTATGTCTGATAAGAGTGGAGTTGAAGACTAGCAGGACTTGCGGCATTATTTGTTGACAAGTGGAATCCTCGCGGTTGAAATGAGCAACACGAAATATGTCAGACTAGTGTGTGTAAACGTCGCACACAAGCAACTAGTGGTACAGTATTTCATGAACCGAGGAGGAGAAGTTAACAGTCTCCTCATGAATACTTGTAGTGTTAGTTATAAGTTTGCTCTTCTTCAAACCAAAACAGGGAGAAAATTCTCAGGGTATGTGGTTTGAATCCTTGGTTATTTGGAGGAGTCGGTCAGCACGTCTTGGTCTCTCGGCGAAGACAATGTAGAAGATGTAGAGAGCGCTTTTCATTGGCTTATATTTAACCCGGGAAACTGCTCCGGACTGAATGGCCAAAACCAACGGTCAAAACTCTAACGTTTTGACAACGTATGTAAAGAGCAAAAATCATGGGGTGGTTTATCGGTGAACCGAAACCCAACATGAAACGGATTTTTCTGCCTAACTCAGCAATTCACAAACTGTGCTAAATGAACATACGGATATATTTGTTCTGTATGAGAGGTTTTCATATATGTTTTGATACACTTATATATTAATAGCCATACATCGAGCTCTCCTGAAGAATTACATGAAAGTTCCAATATAATCTACTTCAGAATAATTCCATACTCATTATCTCTGGACAATAATTATATATATATATATATATATATATATATATATATATATATATATATATATATCATCATCTTGCCCTGCCACTAGCACGGATATCCCTGACCCTCTCTCGCCACTTTTCCCTATCGTTCATCGCCTCTGGCTGGTCTTCAGGGCTACATCCCGTATCCTCACATAGCTGCTGAATGTATGTTCGTGCTGGTCGTCCTGCTTTTGCCCGGACATATGTGGGGGTCCATAGGAGTACATCACTTATGAGCTCGTCCCTGCTTCTCTAGCAATGTCCTGCATGTCTGGTTCGTCTAACTTGGATAGTTTTCGTGATGGGAGGCAGGTGGGTGTTGCTGCCAGGACTTGCTCAATATTGCTCGCGGCATTTTTTTTTTACGTCCACACGGGAAGCAGCATGATGGACGTAAAGGTATTTGAATAAACCCATTGACGACCAAACTCAATACCTAAACGGATCCTGGACGTGAGTTTTGCGACTTAACGCTCAGGATCGTTAGTTCGATCGGGGAAATACTGCTGCTCATCTATAAGAATGGATTCTATAGAAGAGAATAAAAACAGCCATCGAAAGATAACCAAGACCCACACTCAAACCACATACACAAACTGCATCGCTCTCCGCGCTTGTAAAAAGGAGGCGCGTCCTGCTGAGGTTGCTACAGAGCTCAAACAACAAAAACTACTAAAATGCAAGCAAACAATACAAATAGCGACATTTAACGTAAAAACCTTAAATAGAATAGGACAACTACCAGAGCTATATATATATATATATAAACGTGTTCTTCAGTGAAGAAGATTAGATTTTGGACTAAAGTGAACGTAATAAATTCAAATTTGATTCAAGACTGACCTTTACTGACCACACAGGAAATGGTGGATGGCCACACGGCATTCATAAAATCCCAAAGCATTTCTCCAAATTCCTCTCGCCCAGCAGCCAGTTGGTTTACATTTGAAATCCACATGGACATTGGCCTGTCTTCAGCAAGTTTCTTTGTTAGATAAGCTCTCTGAAGGAACAATGAAAAAAATCGACTGAATATTCAGCAAAAAAAAATAACAAACCTACAGTACAAAATATCAAACGAGAAAATACGTAAAAACATACACATACAAACACACACACACACACACACACCAGGTGTACAGGCATTTAAAATTGTCGTAGACTCTTAGAAATTCAGTATGTTATTACTATACACATTATGAGATGACTGACCAATTTTTATGATTTCAGGTTCAAATGAATAGCTACAGCAGCAATTGGAATACACCCTACTAAAACCTGATTGTCACAGCTGTTGAATTTCAGAATATGCAATCTGGACGTGAGGACACTTTAGAAGAACGATATGCAATAAAATTCTGTTTTAAACTTGGAAAAAATACCACAGAAACGTATGTAATGCTTCAGACTGCTTTTCGACCATCTTGCATGAATCGAGCATCAGTTTTTGAGTGGCATAAGAGATTCAAGGAAGGCAGCGAGTCTGTGAGGGATGATGAGAGGTATGGGAGGAGTAAGGAATTCAGAACACCAAAGTTGATTGGTCAAATAAAGAATTTCATGGATAAGGGCCGTCGTGTGTCTATAGAGATAATAAGTGCACAGTCTGATGTCAGTGTGTGAACTGTACACACAATTATTCGCGAGGAACTGAAGATACTGAAGATTTGCGTGAAGTTTGTCCCAAGGGTGCTCAGAACAGAAAGAAAGACGTTGTCATGGTACCAGGGAGATGGTTGAGCTGATCAATCCAGATCCTGCAGTTCTTGATGCTCTGGTGACCTGCGATGAAAGCTGGATCTATTGCTATGACCAAGAGACTAAGAGACATAGTTCCCAGTGGAAGCATGCTGGCTCTCCCAGACTCAATAAGGCCAGACAGAGCAAATCCACCCTCAAAGTTTTGATGATCCATTTTTTTGACAGCACTGGCATGATGTACATGCACTGGGTTTCCAATGGACAGACAGTCAACAAAGAATACTATGTTGAGGTTTTAAGGGAGTTCAGGAAGAGATTCCGTCAGAAGAAGCCAGCACTCTTCAAATCGACTCAGTGGCATTTTCACCAGGACAATGCACCAGTCCACAACTCCATCCTTGTCATAGACTATTTGACCAGGATGGGCATCAAGACAGTTCCTTACCCTCCCTATAGTCCAGACCTTGCTCCCTGTGATTTTTGGTAACTCCCTAGGCTCAAGGAAAAACTTAGAGGCTGTCGTTATGAGACAATTGAGGAGATGAAAGAGGCTGTGACGAAGGTCACTGACATGTTCACACAAGAAGACTTCCATGGAGCCTTCCAGAAGATGTAGGAACGATACAACAAGTGCATTGCAGCAGGAGGAGATTACTTCGAAGGGGACTAGAGTTTCATGTGTGTACTTATCAATAAAAGTGCCCATACTAAAAAAAGTCTGGAAACTTATTGAAGGCACCTCGTATCTGAGGCTGGCTGAGAGACATAAATTATAAAACTCATGTAAACTGTAGTTATCTAAGGAGGTGCCTGTGGTGTAATGGTTATCGTCATTGGAAATGGACACGGCGACACGAGTTCAAATCCTGGACGAGACATTGCATTTTACATAGCTCTAATACCCTTGGGAAAGGTATGTATCCAATTATTCTCCCTCCAGCTATGGGTAAATAGTAGGGCAGACTGGGTTCTTCGGTCTTAGTGAGGCAGCTAGTCCAGGAGGAGGAAAACACTGAATTCAAACCTGTTAAACTCTGCTTAAAAATTACCTTGTGTCATATCCTGCCCAAGCGGAGGGGTTGGTAAATATGGTAAACTGTAGTTATCTTGACGATAAAATTTTACGCAACACGTACACGTACAGAGAAAATTCAGATTTATACTACTCCTTGAAAAAATTGTTGAGTTAACCTACTTAGAAGATTTCCCCTTGGTTTTGAAATTAGCAGTAAATAAACAAATAACAAATTAGATGCAAGACATCTTTTTAACAGCTAATCGTCCTGGTTTCTTCCGTAAACTAGTTTAAAAAATTTAGATTAATGGTATAATTTTTTTCTGGCCATGCAGAGAAAAATATTTTGGAATAATTAAATATTGAGGAAAAAGTTTTTAAATTTATTGAAAGAAATTATAATTATATTTATGACCACCTTAATTATTTCAGAAATGAATTTCGCTAATTCAAAACAATGTTATTTTGTTGTTATTCTGACAATACAATTTTATGGTTTGATTTGCTTTTATGGCATATCAACTATTGTTGGCTATTTAATGCCAAATCCTCTTTATACATGTATATCAAATATATATGATTTGGTTAGGTCGGCTTTTATCGCATAGCAAACATTGTGGGTTATTTAATGCCAAATCCACTCCAACCATATATATTAGATATATAAGACTTGGTTTGGTTTGTTTTTAGGGAATATCAACCATTGTAGGTTATTTAATGCCAAATCGTCTTTATATATATATATTAAATATATAAGATTTGGTTTAGTATGGTTTTATGGCATATCAATCATTATAGGTTATTTAATGCCCAATCCTGTTTATACATGTATATTAAATACATATGATTTGGTTTGGCTAGGATTTATGGCATATCAACCATTGTTGGTTATTTAATACCAAATCCTCTTTATACATATATATTAGATAAATAGGATTTGGGTTAGTTGGGTTCACTGGTATATCAACCATTGAAGGTTATATAATGTCAAATCCTCTTGATACATATATATTAAATATATAGGATTTGGCTTGGTTGGGTTTGGTTTGGTTTGGTTTGGTTTTATGGCATATCAACGATTGGAGGTTATTTCACGCCAGATCCTGTTATACATATATATTTAATACATACGATTTAGTTTGGTTAGGTTTTATAGCATATCAACCTTTGCAGGTTATTTAATGCCAAATTTTCTTTATACATATATATTAAATATATATGCTTTGATTTGGTTGGATTTTATGGCATATCAACCATTGAAGATTATTTAATGCTAAATCTTTTTCATACAGATATATTAAATATATATGATTTGGTTTGGTTGTGTTTTATGGTATATAAACCATTGTTGGTTGTTTAATGCCAAATCCTCTTTATACATTTATATTAGATATCTGATTTTTTAACTCATTTTATTGATAACATTCTTAAACGAGCCTAAGATCATTTTTTGCACGCACACAGTTAAATAGTTCCAAGTATTGTTATGCATCACTATTAATTCAATTAAACATCAATCATTTGTTTGCACTCAGTTTAGATGTCAAACAGTTCTATTAGATCCATAGATAGGACCCTATCAGTTGCTACTACCCCGGGCCAAAGTGAACGTGGGAGCGATGGCAATGAAGGGGTTATCCACATTCCCCAAAGCTCCAGCATTACTTCAACCTGACCATCAGATGGTTTATTGAAAAAAAAAAATGCATTTTAATCCAAGGGACATAAGTAGATGTGTAATCTAGAGTTATTTCCCTTTAACTTAAAAATTTTATTACGAAAATATTTATGATGTATCTAAAATCAAAAGTTTTCAAATCCATTTTATAAATCATCACAATCTTCCATCTCCACCATTATTCACAATTTTTTTTTTTACTTTCTGTGTCATCTTCCTTCTCCTTCTCTCTCTATGTATAATTTTTCTTTCACTCCCTTCTTCTAATACTATATCTGTCCGGGTTTTTTTTACCTCCTCATCCTACTTATTTCTACCCTCTCACTTCCTGATTCAGTCCATGTTCCTTTCTTTCTTTCTTTCTTTCTTTCTTTTTTTCTTTCTTCTTCTGGATAAGACCCTTCTTATTTCTTTAATGCTTTTCCTTCTGTTTTCGTTTCCTCTTTAATTCTTTGTCGCTTCCTCTTTTCTACAATTACTTTTTTTTCTCTTCCTTCTTCTTTCTACTCTTTTTTTTTTTCTTTCACCTTCCATCTTGAAGCTCAGTTGCCTTGAGAATACGCCGACTACACCAATGTAAATGGGTCAGACCCACATCCATCCATGAGTGTCCTGGATATGGCACAAAACAATCTGATCGAGAGGCTGGAGCTTTGGGGTATGTGGATTATCTCTTCATTGCCATTACTCTTTGACCCGGAGTGATAGTATCTGTTCGGGCTTCATCAATAGGTCAAATAGAACTATTAAATCATTTGTTATACTTGAAACCACCAAACTGTGTTTAAGCAAATTATTAATGTTAAAATGAATTATGAGTATTAAATGACAATACTTGAAACCATTTAACTTCTTGTAAATAGAATTATTAGAGTTAGACAGCAATACTTGAAACCATTTAACTATGTACAAACAAATCATTGATATTAAAAAGAAATATTTGAGTTGAATATCAATAACTGAAACGATTTAACAGTGTACAAATAAATGAGCTTGTTTAAAAATGTTACCTAAAATCTATTGTCTCACAAATTATATATGTATGATAGAAATATGTGGAAGGTTGGATAAATCAAACACTTCACACAGGTTTAGAAGGTGCGATAATTTGTTCTTTTATTCCAAGAGCTTTTTTAGGCTAAACCATTTATTGAGTTTTTCTCTCTGTCTTCATTCCTCCTTAGAGGAATGAAGACAGGGTCCTATCTATGGATCTAATAGAACTGTTTGACATCTAAACTGAGTGCAAACAAATGATTGATGTTTAATTGAATTAATAGTGATGCATAACAATACTTGGAACCATTTAACTGTGTGCGTGCAAAAAATGATCTTAGGCTCGTTTAAGAATGTTATCAATGAAATGAGTTAACAAATCAGATATTTAATATAAATGTATAAAGAGGATTTGGCATTAAACAACCAACAATGGTTTATATACCATAAAACACAACCAAACCAAATCCTATATATTTAATATATCTGTATGAAAAAGTTTTAGCATTAAATAATCTTCAATGGTTGATATGCTATAAAATCCAACCAAATCAAAGCATATATATTTAATATATATGTATAAAGGGAATTTGGCATTAAATAACCTACAATGGTTGATATATAAAACCTAACCAAACCAAATCGTACGTATTAAATATATATGTATAACAGGATTTGGCGTGAAATAACCTCCAATCGTTGATATGCCATAAAACCAAACCAAACCAAATCCTATATATTTAATATATATGTATCTTTCTTCATTCCTCTAAGGAGGAATGAAGACAGTATGTAAAACCAGAAAATAATTACGGACGCGGACTACACTGATGACAAAGCGTTTCTAGTAAATACACCCGCCCAAGCCGAAACCCTGCTGGAGCGAGCAGCTGCAGGCATAGGCCTCCATGTCAACGCAGACAAGACGGAATTCATGTGCTTTAATCAAAGTGGCGACATCTCCACGCTGAACGGTAGTTCTCTGAAACTAGTAGACAAGTTCACCTATCTAGGAAGCTTGTCTCATCAACCGAGACAGGCATCAACATGCGACTAGCAAAGGCATGGACAGCTACCGATAGGCTATCGGTCATATAGAAGTCAGACCTGGCCGATAAAATGAAATACAGTTTTCTCCAAGCAGCGGTCGTGTCGATACCGCTGTATGGGTGCACTACAAGAACGCTTACTAAATGTATGAAGAAAAAGGTTCACGGCAACTACACAAGAATGCTGCGAGCAATACTGAACAAGTCCTGGAGGCAGCACCCCACAAAACAGCCGCTGTACGAAAACTATCTAAGATAGATGAATCAGACATACGGAATACTGCTGGAGAAGTAGGGACGAACTCAAAAGTGACATACTCCTGTGGACCCCCACACATAGACGAACAAAGGCAGGATAACCAGCTAGAACCTACGTACAACAGCGCTGTGCCGATACCGGATGTAGCCTTGAAGACTTACCGGAAGTGAAGGGTGGCGGGAGAGGGTCAAGGAGATCCATGCTGATGACGCGACATGCTGCTGCTGCTGCTGCTGATGATGATGATGATGATATATAAGCAAATGAGGAACATGATAAAATGACGGAGAGGTCCACTCTCATACAACCAAAAATCTCTAATGAAACCAGATACATTTGACTCTAAACCCTCTCCGTCTTCCTACTACACCTTTATCCACTCCGTTGTTCTATCATGTTTCTTATTCGCTTATATATAGAAAAACTCAGGAAATGGTTTAGTCTGAAAAAGTCTTTGGAATAAAAGAACGAAATATCGCACCTGTGTTAAATATCTGATTCATCCAACCTGCCACACATTTCTATCATACTATCAGATTCACCACAATCTATCATTTCAACGCATATATATATATATATATACAGAATTTGGCATTACATAACCCACAAGGGTTGATATGCCATAAAACACTAACAAACTAAATTAAAACAAACCTTCCTTCTTGTTAATCTTTCTCCTTTGTTAATTTCTTTATTTGTCCCTAGTCTAGAATCTTTGGAGGTTGTTAGAGGCACCCAAAAGGGCTGCTAGTTTCTATCTAAAACTCGAAAGAAACTATTCTACTGTAAAAAAATTTTCCGTGTCACAACTCGTATCGAACTCTGACCGGCTTCTCTAAAAAATATAATCGTGGTTAAAGGACTGAACTATGGGAAATATGAGAAAAAATGCAAAATCCTTTTCGAAGAAAAGAAGGAAAATTTATGGAATGTATCAGTTAAATGTTTTTCACAAGCTGTTCAACATAAAGCCGATTGATCAGGTTAACTTCTAAAACCTATTTTTTTAAAAAGATATTTAAAAGTTAGGATAGCGTAGACACGGAGTCAAAGGCGCTTGGTAACTGTCAGTTTCTCGTCAGTTAGTCTGATGATAGAATAGGCAAGAAATTGACAGTTACCAAGCACTGTTGACTGTGTCTACGCAATCGTAACATATATATATTCTCCTCCTTTCCTTTCTTTTTTTTCCTATCTTTTTTCCCTTCATCCCATTCCATTTAAGCAGACGACAAGCGCCTAATATATAGCTTTATAGTATCTATCTATCTATCTATCTATCTTCTTTTCTTACTCTTTCTTTCTTTCTTTCTTTTATGTGTAACGTATTCTTTTTCTTCCCTTTCTTTTCTCACAAAAACAGGTTCATTTGTTATCTGAAAAAAAAAAGTACTTTTTTGACAGATATAGTACTGATTTAATATGACAATTTATAGTATCGATTATTTTAGAATCCTGGAAGCAAATTTTGACCTGCTTAAAGGGGATTTTTTTTCACTTACCTCAACCGCTTGGGGAAATTTAACAGGAGCTGCAAGTACATACACTGTGTCTGTCGGTATACCAACAATACCACCCTCGTTCATAATATCTACAATGAAAAGAGAGCATTAAATATTACTTCTATACTTTAGGGGTTTATGTGACCTAACGGTTAACGGCCAGGAGAATGGAATCGTAGAACCGAACTCAATTTTGTTAGGGGCAATTTGCATTCACTTTGCACTAAGACTCCCAAGTGAATCCACTTCTCCCAGCAATGGATAAATTAAAAAGACAATGGGAGCACTTTAGCTGTGCAGAGCGTTTGATAATAGGCCATGAAATACTTCTTGCTATTGGTACCACATCTCCTAATATACATATACATATTTACCCAACCCCTCCGCCCGGGCAGGATATGACACAAGTTCAATTTTTAAGCGAAGTTTAACAGGTTTGAATTCAGAGTTTTTCCTTCTCCTAGACTAGTTACCTCACCAACCTAGTCTGCCCTGGGATTCATACCTTTCCCAAGGGTATTAGTGCTATGTGAAATGCAATCAGTCTCGTCCAGGATTTGAACTCATGTCGCTGTGACCATTTCCAACGACGATAACCATTACACCACAGCCACATCTCCTAATATAAGCTGTTTCTTGCTATTAGGAGAGAACATATGCATTGCCACATAAACTTTATTGCCCTGAAATACGTCATAAAGAGGGATTACCCGACTCAGCACCTCAACAACATAATATGTTATAGTACATATTCATCCCTTACATTATTCTCTCTCAAAAACCTATGAAAAATAATACTAATCAAATAGAATTGATACTATCCATCATTATTATTATTGTTTGCTTGTTACGCTTCCTTTTTGTTTGTTTGTTTGTTTAAGGGCATATCAACCTTCTTGGCTTATTAAATGCCAAAGCCATCCTTCTAGAAGAACAGTAGTGGTACTATTTAACCCATTGCTAAGAGGATTAGGGGGTTCATAACTTTCCCAGGGGTATTCGTCCGAAAATGAACTGGAATTCGAACTCGCTTACTACGATTCTGCAGTCCTGCACTTTAACCGTTACGCCACGAGGACCCCCTCTCATCTTCCTTGAGCATCTCACTTTCTACTATCTTTTCACATCAACCTTCTAAGAAACTTTGAAAAGAGAAAAGAATCTTTGAATATTATTACTACAGTATCTATTTACCGATCAAATTTTAATTACTAACTCATTAAATAGGTCCCCAAAATGCCTTCTTAAATTCATTTTCTTACCATTATTTCTAAAATCATCCAATTTAATCTTTTTTTTTAATACTCAAGTTATTTTTAATCTGATCAGGCAATTTATTCCCAAAATAGATTACTCTATAAGCAAAAAAAAAAAAAGATCTAATTGATTTGTAGACTTAGTGTTTAAAATCTGTCTTGACAGCGAATTTCCAGTTTGAAGAGAAATCAAGGGGAAAAAATATTTTCCATAATTAGAAATTTCATAAATTATTTTGAAAGCTTCTGTTAGATCACTTCTTATTCTTCTTTCTATAATCCTAATTTCTCTCTTCTGTATAATCTTTTACTGTTTTTATTATTTTTGTCCCTCTTCTTTGTATGCCCTCCGATCTCAATATTTCACTCGTGGTGTAATGGTTACAGCGATGGACTACGAAATCGTAGTAAGCGAGTTCGTACTCCACTCGCGCTATTACGTTCACTTTCGGGCAAATACCCGTGGGAAAGGTATGAACCCCCTTCTCCTCTCAGCTATGGGTTAAATAGTACCACTACTGTTCTTCTAGGAGAATAGCATTGGCATTAAATAACCTACAAAGGTTGATATGCCATTAAACAAAGAAATCAAACCAAAACTAATATATATGTATAGAAAGAGATTTGGCATTGAATGATCCACATATATCTAATATATATGTAAGGGGGTGTCCTCGTGGTGTAATGGTTAAAGCGATGGACTACGGAATCGTAGTAAGCGAGTTTGTACTCCACTCGCGCTATTACGTTCACTTTCGGGCAAATACCCGTGGGAAAGGTATGAACCCCCTTCTCCTCTCAGCTATGGGTTAAATAGTACCACTACTGTTCTTCTAGGAGAATAGCATTGGCATTAAATAACATACAAAGGTTGATATGCCAGAAACCAAAGAAACCAAACCAATTTCCTTGTTTTGACCCAAGAGCCCAGCTCTGAGTAGATTGCTCTGAAACATATCATTGAAGGAACGCTAACATCCAAATAGGTAATGGAACACGTCTGTCCCTCACATTAATGAAAGCAGACCTTGAAAGGAAATGGAAATTCAACTTGTATTATCTGACCAGTGAACCCAAATGAATCTTTGAAATCAATTGATCGATCGATTAATTGATTAGTTGTTTGGTTCTATATGTCAGAGGTAGCAAACCGAACAAAGATGGACGGAGCAAATAGATACGAAAAGGTTGAAAGCGGTAAGTAGATATTCTTGTTTTTAAAGTGTTGTAGATCTACCTCGTAAAATGACTGACCAGAAAGTGGAAAGAACATGTTGCACCAGTATTTTAAGTAGTTGTAAGGGCTACCTGATATTTGCCTGCGACTGAATAAGGAGGTACTCATGGGGTAACGGTTAGTGTAAAAGGAATTGATTTGAACTCAGATCACAGAGTTCAATTCCTGGGTGGGGTTGTTTGCACTTCCCATTGGGCTAATACCCTTGGAAAAATATTAATCAAACTATTTTGTCCTCCACCCGCAGCTATGGGTAAATAAATATACAATGGGTAGACAGTGTTCTTTAATGTTGGTATAGCAACCAATCTAGGAGAAGGAAAACTCTGAATTCAGAGCTGTTGTACTCCGTTAAAAATTAACCTTTTGTCGCATCCTGCTTGTGGCGAAGGGGTTGGGTAAATACATACTTGCATTTGAATAGATCCGAGAGGGAAATATCTTGGTACAAAGTACATTTATAAAATGAGCAAACTGAGATAGATAGATAGATAGATAGATAGATAGATTATCACCCCATCAATAAGTACTCGTACACCACAACGAAGTACCGGATATTGGCCTAGCGGTTAGAGTGTTCGCCAATGGCCCGGGAGACCTGGGTTCAATCCCAGGTCGAGTCATACCAAAGACTCAAAAAAATGGTACTTGATGCCTCCTTGCTTAACACTCAGCATTATAAGGTGCGGATCAAGGGTAAAGTAGAGCCATCCAGGGAAGGAGTAGCGCCCTCCCCTACATCTTGGTGTAGTAGCTATCGAAAAGGGAGCCTTCGGGTTACCCTCGACTATGGTCGCCAACTTTACTTTTACTTTACACCACAACGATATTTTGTAGAACGTTAATTTTCTTATAAACGGAAAAAAATCAAGATTTTATTTCTAGAAGAATATTATAGAATCAAAATTGTCAGGAATTATTTATTTCTAAATTCAACAGCATTCTAAAAGTAAAATTGCATATACAAGGTGCGGAAGCAAAATATGGAATAATTTTTAAAACGTTTTTTGTCTGATTAGACCAATTTTAAAAACAGAAATCAAAACGCGATAAATCTACATTTTCATGATTAATTCTATTATTCATGCACTTTTTCATTAAAATTCAGCCCAATAAACAAGAAAAAAAACAACAAAGTATCTACGATTTGCTTAACGCCGAAGCCAAGCCAAAATAAAACCCTGAAATAATTGGAGTTTCTTTATAGCTTCCATCAAGCCCAATCTTAACCCCTTAATTACGCTAAATGAGGCATTTAGAAAACAAAACAAATGCAACTTCCCATCCAAATATTGGTTTGCTTAAGACCACAATTGAAGAGGAATAGAATAAAATTTCTGAAGAATTTTTTAAGGCATGCAAATCGTTTGGATGGCGTGTTGATACAATAATTAAAAGAAAAGATGGTGACCATTTTGAGTAACTTTACTGTTTTGTGTCTACCTTCTTATTTTGTTTTTGTTTTTTGTTTTTGTTTTGTTTTTTTTATCAAAATTAATCTTGTTTTATAATAAAGACTTTTATCATTATACTAGAATATTCCTAATTTTGCTTTCGAACCCTGTACACACACACACACACACACACACACACATATATATATATATATATATAGGTTGGCTGACCGTAGTCAAAGGCAACCCGAAGGGTCCCTTTTCAATAGCTACAACTCAGAGGTGTAGTGGAGGACGCTCATCCTTTCTCTGAATATTTCCACTCTCCGTTAATCCGTACCTTATAATGCTGAGTGTTAAGCAAGGAAGCGTCAAGTACCATTTTTTGAGTCTTTGGTATGACCTGACCCGGGATTGAACCCCAGTCTCCTGGACCATTGGCGAACACTATACCCACTTTGCCAATATATATATATATATATATATATATATAATGAGTTTCAATGTTATTGAGTTTGGTTATACATAATAACCATTAATACTGGTTTTGATTGCATAAATTGAAATAATAAGATCTTGATTTGTTAAGTTTGTGAGAAAATTAAATTTATATTAAAAAATTGTTCGGGTGTATTTACTTATGGGCGATATTGTAGAGATAGATAGATAGATAGATAGATAGACTCACCCGCAATCGCTTTAACCCCAGATTGCTTCTGAGCGTGTGCCCAAAATGCTCTGTTGCCTTGCGAATGAAGATAGCTGACTTGTATGATTGGACTTCCTGTGGGTAGCAACTCTCGTCCCCAAATTGACTTGAATGCTGAGGCGAAGAAACAATAAAGGCAGACCAACGTGAAGAGCAAGACGACTATAATTTCATAGGCCTCGTAAGAAGGTACGGCTAATGTGTTGAGCAAGAAAGCTAAAGCAATCAATTCAAAGAGAAACGTGACTAAAAACCAAGCTTTACTTATAACTAGAGAAAGTCCAATAAGGAGAAGGCCAATGACCATATAGGTGATGCTACCAATACCCATGGCTATCGAACTGTCCAGCGCCAAGGCGTCTAAACTGCGTGCAGTTCCTAAGATAAGCCACATGGTGCTGAAGACAATGAATGAGCAGCTTTCAAAAGTTAATCCACGGGCAAAGCAGACGCATCCAACAATCATCTGCGCCACACCTCCTACGATACTCACCCAAGGAAGAGTAAGGAGTGTGAAGTTGGCCGGGATCCAGAGAACGGAGAGTGAGGATACGGCATTTACTGCGAAGCCGATTGTGTCAAGATCGAGATATTTTGAGTAGCCCATATCGGAGAAGTCGGCTGAAAAGAGACCCTCTTTGACGGCGGCTCTTTGGTTTGCTCGTTGATTACCATAGATACATCGTGTGCAACAGGTGACACGTGTTTTTAAGTATTGCTTAAGCTGAGCCCGATCGAAAAGTCGTCGACCAAGGGGTAACTTGTAACGTGTCGGTTTTAGTCGGCCTAGATGAGCTGCAAGTCCGTAGAGAGAGAAGAGAAAACACACCCATCCCATACCGCCAAGAAATCGACCCTGGGTTCCATTAACGCAGATTGCAATTGTAAAAATCGCCAGGAGAACATTTTGTAGAGAATGAAACACCTCCTGGGTGAGGGACACAAAACTGGTCAGTAGAAATAAAGCAACAAAAAAGATGTTAACAGGTAACAAAGGAAGGTTATAAGAGCCTGAAAAGTGATTCAACCCCATATTAAACGATACAGCTGTCCAGAAAGTTCCGTAAAGAGTAAAGAAGCTTCCACAGTAAGGATCCTTGCGTCGGATTGCGACAACACCGGAGACTGTTTGGAAAATTCCAGCTGATCCTACCCACATAAAACCATTGCTAGCAACGGTAGTGGCACCGGTGACATGACTCGCAAAGACGGCAAACGCAATAACATCCATTACGTAGCCGACCACAACGTAATCGTTTGATTGGTCCTTGTCCGTTGGAAGACGTTTGACCACTTTCTTGTAATCCTTACCCCTCAACTTGTCGACCAGCATCTTGACCAGCATATAAAGGACCATTGCTCCCAGCAGAAGATAATAAGCACCGACACTCATACGGACTGGACGCCATAAAACGGCGATCTCGAAAATGCAACAGAGGAGAGAACCGAGAGAAAGGACTGCGGTGAAAGACTGTTGGTGTTGGATACAACTGAAGCCAAAAATAAGGAAGATGAAGAAGAAAGCCCCGTATCCTGGAAACAGAGCCTCAGAGGGAGAGGAAAAAGTGGAAGGTAAACCAGGCAGAATCGCGCCAGGGCCGGGGAGATCCCTTGTTACATAGAATGTGCCAAGAGCGCTCCACATTGATGACAGACACACAAGAAAAGCCCGTAAGAAAGGGTCGTCGACGTCTCCAGACGTAAAACCTGGAAATATAAAATTGTTACGATAGAAACGAAGAATTATCGAGTGATTTTTACGACGATTGCTCATAAATTAATAATAATAATAATAATAATAATAATAATAATAATTGGAGGTGCCCGTTATTGTTATCGTCGTGGGAAATGAACACGGCGACACGAGTTCAAATCCTGGACGAGACTGATTGCATTTCACATAGCACTAATACCCTTGGGAAAGGTATGAATCTAACTATTCTCCCTCCAGCTATGGATAAATAGTAGGACAGACTAGGTTCTTCAGCCTTGGTTAGGCAACTAGTCTAGGAGAAGGAAAACTCTGAATTCAAACCTGTTAAACTCCGCTTAAAAATTGACCTTGTGTCATATCCTGCCCGATCGGAGGGGTTGGTAAATAGGATAATAATAATAATAATAATAATAATAATAATAATAATAATGTGACCATACGAACAAATGGTATTTGCACAACTCAGAATCTGTCCTGGAGAATGAGACACACAAACTCCTTTGGGATTTTGAGATACAAACGGATCACTTAATTTCGGCTAGACTTCCAGACCTCGTAATTATCGACAAGAAAGAGAGAACTTTGCTGTCCCGGCTAACCACAGAGTAACATTGAAAGAAAACGAAAAGAAAGATAAGTACCCCGACCTTGCCAGGGAATTGAAAAAACTGGAACATGAAAGTGACGGTGATACCAATTGTAATTGGTGTTTTTTGTACAGTTATCAAAGGATTGATACAGGGACTGGTTTACTTTGAAATAAGAGGCCGAGTAATGACCATGTTTGAATATTTCCTTGGGTCCAATAAACCTGTATCAAATCGCTTTGCCGTCTATAGAAGATAGATAACTAAACCACTTCTCGATTATCAATACAGGTATTTGATAGTATTTCCGGTACGGTATCATGGCTGATATGACTTACAGATTTATTATTCCGTATATTATTCAGACTTTTTAGCTTCATCTTTGTTATTTTTAAGACAAAGTTACGGTTGATATGTTCTGGATGTCCTCGAGTGACTCTTCCATCGATGTGTCATTCGGACATTTTAACTCTCAAAAAAAAAAAAAAAAGAAAAAGAAAAGACAACTTTAAAAAAGAAAAGATCTAAGCATCATACTCTTAATGAAGGCAGTCAGTTTTGAAGCTCTGTGAAAGCAGAGTACACTTTCATTGCCATTACTCCCAGATCCACTCTGGCCTGAAGTGGTAGTACCTGTTTGTACAGGAATATTTGATACCATATACCAAATTATTTGTAGTTAGAATCATTACTTGAAACTAAAATTGCTTACTAAGTAATTTTATTATTAGTTACTTGAAACCATATAACGGTGTGCAATATAAAAGAAATTTAAAGGGAGAATAAAATATACAATGTAACGAATTTAAAGTAAAATTTGATATAACACGAAAGCCAAATTTAGTATTTAACTGGGTAATGTTTTTAGGGGGCTTTAGCGTGTAATTTTAAACTGTAAATTCAAACGGTAAGTTCTTCAGCTTTCTAGTTCGGATACTGACTCAAAAAGATAACACAGACAATAAGTTTTTAAAAGGGAATTTTATACAAAAGAAACAAGAAAGAAAGGGATACAAAGGATAAAGTGTAATTTGCGAGAACTTATCTGAGAGAGTGTCCGGGAAAAAAAGTTCTTTAAATTTGAGTATTTTTTTTTCTTTTCTGTTTTATCGAAATGTTCAGTTTTCATTTAATTTCGAGTCTTCTGTAAAGTTATCTTTTCAGCAGAATTCTCGGGCTGAATTTTCTTTCAGTTGTTTAACTTGGTATAATTTCAGTAGTCGACTTTCGTTTAATTCTACTTTTATTTCTTGGGAAGCTTCTAACCTGTTTGAAATACTTATCCGCTGTTCAAGAAGCGAGTGACGAAACCTTTCAGCTGGCTATTCTTTCCTGCCTTTACAGTTTGGTCCCCGAATTTGTACTTTGGGGAGGGGGGCAATAGTAGTTCTCAACAAATAGTGGAGGTAGCTTTTTGGTGCCGTATTGTCTGGAATTACTTCTCCCTTTTCCACTCTGGCCAAATCAAGTGCCGCACGTGGTCGGTTTGATTTATTTCTTATAGATAATTTTTTTTAATACACTGGGCAAATCTTTATGCCAATCCTTTGTATTAAGAATAGTTACTTGAAGTTATAATTGTATAGCAAGTAATTTTATTATTAGTTACTTGAAACCATATAACTATGTGTAAACAAATTATTAGTATTAATTAGGAATACTTTATATCATAAGCCCAGTCGGCTGGGGCTGGAGAAGACACTGACTGCATCTCTGCAGATGGTTAAGACACAAGAAGTGTTCTGGATGTGACTCTAAACAACCTGATGGGAAGATTCCAGTAATGCTAAAGCCTTAGAGAATGCGGGGTACCCTTTCATTGCTATCACTCCCAAGTCCACTCTGGCCCGGAGTGGCAGCACCTGATAGGATCCTGTCAATAGGTCAAGTAGAACTGTTTAAACAGTATGCAAACAAATGACTTATACTAAATTGAATGGTTAGAAATACAACTGTTTAATCTTTTAATCATTTTTAACCAACCCCTCCGATCGGGCAGGATATGACACAAGGTCAATTTTTAAGCGGAGTTTAACAGGTTTGAATTCAGAGTTTTCCTTCTCCTAGACTAGTTGCCTCAACCAGGCTGAAGAACCTAGTCTGTCCTACTATTTATCCATAGCTGGAGGGAGAATAATTGGATTCATTTCCCAAGGGTATTAGTGCTATGTGAAATGCAATCAGTCTCGTCCAAGATTTGAACTCGTGTCGCCGTGTCTATTTCCTACGACGTTAACCATTACTCCACGGGCACCCGTTTAATCTTTTAATTGTGTGTAAACAAATGACTGATTTTTAATTGAATCATTAGTGATACATAGCAATACGTGGAACCATTTCACTCTGTACAAATGAATAAGAAATGTTAAATAGAATAATCAGTATTAAATAACAATACTATGTGCAAACAAATAATTAGCATTGAATAGAATTATAAGTGTTAGATATCAATAATTGAAACCATTTAACTGTGTAGAAACGAGCAATACTAATGTGCAAACAAATTAGTTCTAATTTAAAAATTGAAGTTACCGACAAACGGATTTCTTATATATATGGTATATCTATTTAAATGTTTGCAAACAAATGACTGATATTAAATTGTTACTGTTACATAACAATACCTGAAACCATTTAAGCGTGCAAAAAATGAGCTCAGGATTGTTTAAAATATTATCAACAAAATGTGTTAACAAATTATATATATTTGATATATATGTATAAACAGGATTTGGCATTTAATAACTTAAAATGGTTGATTTGCAATAAAACCAAAACAAACCAAATCAATTGATACATATAACAGTATTCTTTTAATAAGAATTGTTTCTTGAAGCTATAATTCTTTACTACAAATTATTAATATAAGTAACGTGAACTATATAACTATGTGCAAATAAATCATTCATATTATATTGTGTTATATAGCATGACAAGGAAGAATGATGGACCATAATAAAGAGGCATGACACTTTCTTAGAAAAAATAAAATATATCTCTCTCTTTATATCTCTCGTAAGGGTCGAAACTGGCGTCAGTGAGAGAGAGACAAAGACGGGGAGCCGAAGGGAGACGGAGGACTGCTATATTGACTCATAACTTCTTAACCACGCTATGATTCCACATTCAGGCCTTTACGTCTCTGCTTTTTTGACGGAAAGTTCTCAACCGGGTGCCGCTGTGTGCCACTGCCCCCACCTCCGGAGGGGGGCGCCCGTCGGCTACTCGCTGACGCTCCCCGGACCTCTTGTGACTCTGTGAGTGCGTGACTGAGACTTGCCGTAACTCTGTGAGTACCTATGTATATATAATTTCATATCGCTTACGCCCTCTTCCAGTTCATCCTTCTGATTGTCAACCCACGAGTGCCACTTCCGCTTGTTTTCCGGTAATAAATATGTTTACACAGGTGCATCCTGTGCAGAGAAATCACTGATTGGCGGCTCTGTCAAAGGTCATTATGCAAAAATAGGAATACTTGATTCCATATAACTCTAAATTATTTGCATTAAGAATCGTTGAAGCTACCGTTGTTTACAAAAAAATAATTTATGTTTGTTACTTAAAACCATATAACTGAAGAAATATTTATAATTGAATAGGAATAATTACTTTAAACTTAACAATTATTGATATAATTGATCGAAATACTTGAAACCATACAAATAGGTGCAGATTATTTGTATTAGATAAGAATACTTGAATCATGTTACTGTGTACTAGGAACCCTTAAGAAAAACTACACAAAGAATGTAAATGTACAATGTACAATGAACGCATTTCCCTAACATCTAGTTTTAAAATAACCCTAGAGAGGTCAGCGTGCCGTTAAAATCAGTCAATCTGAAGATAACCAAAAAACACATCCGATAAAAAAAACCCAGAGATAATGATTGTAGAAAATTTGTGCAAGTCATGGTGAAACTAATTTATTTTAGTGTTGTATACCGTGATAAAGGAAGAACCACATTTCTTTATAAAAAATATACACGTCTTTTTATTCTTTCAAAAGGGGTCAAATCTCTGTAATGTGAGACAGGCGGAGATAGGGAGATTGACTGCTATATTTACCCACAACTTCTTCTCTTGACCAAACCACGCTGTGATATCTTCAAGACCCCACTGAGCACTTCTGCTTCTCGCCCGGAGTTCCTCAACCAGAGGCTGCTGTGAGCTGCCGCTCCCCGCAGGGCGGTCTCAGTGACTGCAAGCTGGGTCAGACTCACTGTCTCCAACTGACTCGGACCATCTCACGCAGACATCTGCATGCATATATTATTTCATAACGCCCACGACTTTCTATCAACCACGTGAATGCTTCCGCTTATTTACACAGGTACGTCTGTTCCGGGATATCTCTGATTGATAGTTTGGTCCAGGTTCAATATGCAACATTAGATCTTCTGATGGTTCATTCCAAATCTATTTGTAATTCTAAATCATATTCTAAATCTTAGAAAGGAATTCTCTTTTGAAACAATTAAATTCTTTGACCATTTTAAAAGTATTTTGGCCTTACTTACCTAACAACAAGCCGCATCCCGATAAAGAGAGAAAAGCGATTCCATAATTGACCTTCTCAACATTAAATCGTCCTATGGCCGGAGTAAAGTTGTAGATACAAAGAATCACAAATGCCAAAAAAGTGACAAAAAGGGTGGCCACAGTAGCCGACGTGGCTCGAATACTACCCATCTTACATTTTATTCTTCTCTTCTCTCCTTTTCTTTGCACTTGCTTCTGTCAGGCGCGAATGGGGTTTTCTAAAGTGTCAAGAAAGAACGGTAGAATTAATCAGTACCTGAAAAAAAAAGCTAGAAAAAATATCCGTAATTATCTTCTAACTTCTTAGCTAAAACATTGTCATTTATTATGATTAAATAGATTTTTTTGTTTTTGTTTTGTTTTACGGCATATCAACCATAAGGGGTCATTTAATGCCGGTTAAGATTAAATAGAATTGTATTCGCTCGTGGTGCAACACTTATCATCGTACAAAATGGACACGGAGACTCAAGTTTAAATCCTGTATTCAGCCCATTCAGTTGGGGATGTAGAATATACCAACCGTATCTCTATAGAATGGTAAGACCTCCCTAACGATTGTACTGGATATCTAGTTTTAATCTACATGTCTGAAACCAGACTGTTTGCACAATTCTCATTGAAGGTCTCTAAGGTCCGCACTCTGTCTTGCCTGTTCTTCTAGGGCTGTAAAATACGTTGACTGCACTTCTGCAAAGAGGTAAGACCCTACACCAACAAGTGTCCAGAGTATGACACTAAACCATCTGATGGTGAAGCTCCAATCCTGGAGCTTTGAGGAATATGGAGTACTCCATCTTTGCCATTACTCCCAAGTCTACTCTAACCCAAACTGGTAGTACTTATTAGGGTTACATCTATGGCCCAAATAGTACTATTTAATCATTGCAAGGAGGCATCAAATACCATTTTTGAGCCTTCGGTATGATTCGATCCGGGATTGAACCCCGGTCTCCCGGATCATTAGTGAACACTCTACCCAGTAGTTCAATGAGTCGGGTATATAAGCCATAAAAAACAAACACAGTGGCATGTCAACCGTCATGGATTATTTAATGCCAAAGTCATCCTTATAGAAGAAAAGTAGTCGAACTATTAATTTGGTTTGTTTCTTTGTTGAATGGCATATCAACCTTCGGGGGTTGTTTAATGCCAAAGCCATCCTGGTAGAAGGACAGTAGTGGGACTACTTAACTCATAAGGGGATTTATACCTTTCTCAAAGCTATCAGTCCAATAGTGAGCGTAATAGCTCAACTGGAATTCGAACTTGCTTATTTCGATTTAGCTGTCCAGCACTTTAGCCACTGCACTACGAGGACTTCCTTCTCTTTAGGAGGTGCGCAGTTCGAGTTATTGGCTTCTCAACAAGAAATGAGTTCACTATCAGTCACAATAAATTTACTACTTTACTCTGTCATATTTACAACTTTGCTTTAAACAACGAAATCCCGGGGAGATAAAGAAAAAGAAAACGAAAAAGAAAAAAGAAAATAAATTCAAAGGTAGCCCTTCCCAGAAGCCCCTGACTAGAAGTAGGATCAGTGCATGCTTTAAGAAAAGACCCTCCCAACGCTAAAGAGAAATTCCGCCTCACTTAAGCGGTACCCCTCAGACAATAAGGACGCTTTTCCACTAGGCTGCTAGCAGCGAACACGTGAGCTGATCGGGTCTTGTAGCCTGAGACGTAACCACATTTGCTGCTAGTAAGCCAACACCGCCGAAACATATGTTATTAAAAATATCTACTGGACATGACTACCGACTTTGGACTTAGCAATCACCAAAAATGACTAATATATTTCAACGTATTATTTGGGAGACACGACTACTTTCTAAAAGTTGAGGAAGACATTTCCCGCAACAGAATCGCCATATCACCCCCCCCCAAAGTTAAAATTTAAAAGGTATCTTCGTCTCCTTTCTGTCGTCCTTCCTTCAGGAATTCTTTTGCAGCCTTCACAGACAAAGACGCTAAAAGGTTGAGGGGGGTCAGAAGAAATCAAATAGACTCGGATACAATAACCAACAGCCTACGGAGCTAAACCAAATAACCGACAGTCCGTATTTATTTCAACTGACGCCTTCATCATCACTGTTATCTCAACAGTCAGCCAGTAAGATTAAAGAAAAATACAACTCATGACATGAAAGTGGGAATCGAACATTTCCATCATAGTATCGGTCTCAATTTCTGAGAGTTATTATAGACCTTATTTTACGATTTAATCTATAGCTCGAAGGAACAAGGGGATTTATACCTTCCCCAAGCGAATTAGTCCGAAAGGAAACGTAATAGAATGACTGGAGTTCGAACTCACTTACTACAATATCGCAGTCCAACACGTTAGCGACGACGCCATAGATCATTTAGTCTTTCTACTAGAAAGCTGTAACAATACAGAGAATATATTATGATTATACAGAGAACGCACAAAAACGTCAACTTGGATTTCACCGTGGTACAGAGATTCTGCTGGTGCAAAAAGAAATATTTTTGAGTCAATTTATACGATGTCACCATATTGATAATTATATTCCATTAAGTTTTGGTGTTTTGACAACTTGAAATCGATGAGCGTTTTTTATATTCATTCTGTATGTCATCTAACAGTGCGTTTTTGAAACAGAAAAAATTAAATGAATGTATAAATAAATCCAATAAAATCCTTGATAAGTGCATTCTGATTGGTTAAAAAATACCTGACCACGTGATCTATAAAAGTGCAATCATACAAGTCAAATACCCTGTTTCTTTTTTAATCCCTTTCTTTCTTTCTTTTTTTTTTTTTCATCTGTTCTTTCATTTATTTTTTATCTTTCTTTCTTGATTTTTTCTTTTTTCTCTAATTTTTCTTTCTTTCTTTCTTTCTTTCTTTCTTTCTTTCTTTCTTTTCTAGAGTAGCTAGCACCCCTTCGGTACTCTACCAGATGGCCTGGTTCATAGCCTTAAAATAGCCAACGATTAAGGACTTCAACAGTTGATTAATAAGTTGATATTAAGCTGATTAATATTCGGACTGATCTTACTTCGTTTGGCTATACAGCATTTTGTCCGTCCTCTATTTCCTGTAAGTTGTCTTGTTAATTGTTAGTAACTTATTGTTCTGTGCTTTTTGTAAGTATCCGTTTGCACCGGATACTGGTGCTGAATGAATATTCATTCTTTATGTATCACTCACCTCGACGATACAACACTTTCTTTCTTTCGTTCTTTCTTTCTTTCTTTCTTTCTTTTCTAGAGTAGCTAGCACCCCTTCGGTACTCTACCAAATGGCCTGGTTCATAGCCTTAAAATAGCCTACAATTAATCATCATCATCATCATCATATCGTGCTGGCAGCACGGATATCCCTGACCCTCTCTCGCCACTCCTCCCTATCGTTCATCGCCCTAGGTAGGTCTTCAGGACAACAACCTGTATCCTCACATAGCTGCTGAATGTACGTTCGTGCTGGTCGTCCTGCTTTTGCGCGGCCATGTGTGGGGATCCATAAGAGTACATCTCTTATGAGTTCATCTCTTCTTCTCCAGCAATGTCCTGCATGTCTGGTTCGCCTAACTTGAATAGTTTTCGTGATAGGGGGCAGGTGGCCGTACAGTTGGTGTCTTGTGGGGTGTTGCTGCCAGGACTTGTTCAGGATTGCACGCAGCATTCTTGTGTAATTGCCATCTAGTTTCTTCTCCAGCCGTTTTGTTAGCGTCCATGTAGTGCATCCATATAGCAGTATCGATGTGACCGCTGCCTGGAAGAAACTGCGTTTCATTTTATCGGTTAGGTCTGATTTCCATATAATCGATAGCCTATTGATAGCTGTCCATGCTTTCGTTAACCTCGTTTCGATGTCCTTTTCGGTTGATTCGACGCTGCTTCCTAGGTACGTGAATTTGTCTACTAGTTTAAGAGGGGTTCCTTTTAGAGTGGAGATGTCCCCCGTTTGGTTATAGCACATATATTCCGTTTTGTGTGCATTAACATGGAGGCCTATGCTTGCTGCTGCTCGTTCCAAACTATGCTGAAGTGTTTCGGCTTGGTCAGGTGTATTTGCCAGTATCGCTATGTCATCGGCGTAGTCGGCGTCGGTAATTGTTGTTGCGGGGTATCTTCTGCTTCTTTTCTACGTCAGTTCGAAGCCATTCTCTTTGATTTTGTCAATCGATGTTCTAAGTACGTAGTCTAGACAAATGATAAAGAGGTACGGAGCCAGCGTGTCCCCTACCCAATTTTTCTTTCTTGCCTAATTTTTCTTACTTTCTTCTTTTTTTCTTTGTTTCTTTTTACATTTATTCATTTATTTATCTATTTCCTTCTCCCCTGTTCTTTATTTATTTATTTATTTTCTTCTTTCCTGTTCTTTCTTTCTTTTCTTCTTTCTTTCTTTCTTTCTTTTCCTATTTTCTTTCTTTCATTTTCGCTCACATTCTTATTTCTTCATCCCTTTTTTTCATTTTCTTTGTGGTTATTTCTGTTTTGCCTCCCATTCTTCTCCCACTTTTTCTTAAATTTCTTTTTTTTTTTTCTTTTTCTCCAAAACCCTGAAATTTATGAAGAAGAAGAAGAAGAAGAAGAAGAAGAAGAAGAAGAAGAAGAAGAAACTCTTAAGGAGCTACACAAACATGTAAATATAAACACACAATGGATGCAATTCGCTAACTTTCAAGCTTAAAATATGGTTTGATGTGCCTTTAAAATCAGTCAATAATCAAAACTCGGCTATGTACAAACAAGAAAATGTCTGGTGTTTGCCAGAATTCTGTGATCATTATTTGGTTTAATGGAAAGAGTGACAGATATTTTAACGAATTTTTTGTTTATGATTCTGCAATATGTCTTTCGGTGATTATGAAGTTAGGACTTAGATTATAATCGATTAAACTAAATGAATTTGCCCAGTCGGCTGGGGCTGTAGAATACACCGACTGCACCTCTGCAGAGGGGTAAGACCCCTCCATGAGTGTCCTGTTTATGACACTAAACAATCTGATGGTCAGGTTCCAGTGATGCTGGAGCTTTGGGGAATGCTGAGTACCCTTTAATTACCATTGCTCCCAGGTCAACTCTGGTCCGGAATGGTAGCACCTGATAGGGCCCTATCGACGGGTTAAATAGAAATAACTGCATACTTATGCTAAACTGAATTGTTTGACTAAACTGAATAGCTTGAAATAGAAATGTTTTTGACAATTAAACCGTACTTACATTTAAATTGCGTGCTTATGCTGAACTGAATTATTTCAAATGGAACTGTTTTTTGACATTGAAACTGAAATTACACTAAACTGAATTGTTTAATATGGAACTGTTTTGACATTTTACAGTGTTTAAACAAAATCTGTACTTATGCTAAACCGAAATACCTGAATTAGAGCTGCTTGACTAAACTGAATAGCTTGAAATAGAAATGTTTTTCACAATTAAACTGTACTTACAATTACTTACAATTTCGTACTTGTGCTAAACTGAATTGTTTGAAATAGAACTATTTTCAAAAAAATAGATTACCTACAAAGGTTGATATGCCATAAAACCCAAACAACCAACCAACCAACAAATTAAGTGTTTCTCCTAAGGCATGATTATGCTAATAATGTGCATCTGTAAAATTTCAGAAACCAACCTACGAATAATGTGGAAGGCGTTAGATATTTACCCTACCTCCTATCAGGTCGGTTTATAATATGAAAGGCGTTTAATCATATTTACCAACCCCTCTGCTCGGGCAGGATATGATACAAGGTCAATTTCTAAGCAGAGTTTACCAGGTTTGAATTCAGAGTTTTCCTTCTCCTAGACTAGTTGCCTCACCATGGCTGAAGAATAATTGGATTCATACCTTTCCCAAGCGTATTAGTGCTATGTGAAATGCTATCAGTCTCGTCCAGGATTTGAACTCGTGTCGCCGTGTCCATTTCCTACAACGATAACCATTACACCACGGGCAAAGGCGTTTAATAATTGAACTTTTGTAATTGATTTGAGCAATAAGGGTTGATTTGATTTGGTTTCTTTGTTTAATGGCATATCAACTTAAGTGGGTTATCTAATCAGCAGTGATAATATTTAATTCAATTGATGAGGTGATAAGGAGGTTAATACCTTTCCTAAGCGTATTAGTCTGAAAGTGAACGTAATGGCGTGACTGGAGTTCGAACTCGTTTACTTTGAGGTCACGGTCCGGCACTTTAGCCATTTCAACACGAAGACCCCCGCTTGAGTTACGTTGAAAGGTATTTTATAGTCTGATTAAGCCCACAGTGATACTCCGTCTACTGGTGCTGTAGAATACGCCAACGGCACCTCTGCAGACCGCCCTGCTCTCCAAAAAAATGAGGCTACCTGTTGACCGTGTTTGGCATTCCGTAATGATTGTGGACGGGGCCCGGCAAACCAAAGGGGTCAAGTGACTCGGAAGACTCCACTTTGACCCCAACTGGGATAGAGAGACGATTGGAGAGGCCTGAACTGATCAATCCGCGGGTCATGTGAAGCCCAAGCACCTATATGATTATCCTAATCATAATCTTCAAATAACTCTCGTAGCAAACAAGTACCTAACTCTATTATATTTTAAATGATGCTGAAGCTTTGGGAAATGCAGAGAATCCCTTCATTGCCATTGATCCCAGGTCCACTCTGGCCCAGGATGGTAGCACCTGAGAGAGCCCTATCTATGGGTTAAATAGAACCAACTGCATACTTATGATAAACTGATTTGTTTGAATTAGAACTGTTTGACTAAACTGAATACCTTGAAATAGAAATGCTTTTGACAATTAAAGTGTACTTAGATTTAAACTGTGTACTTATGCTAAACTGAATTGTTTGAAATGGAACTGTTTTTGACATTGAAACTGTACTTACACTAAACTGAATTGTTTAATATAGAACTGTTTTGACATTTAACTGTGTGTAAACAAAATCTGTACTTATACTAAACTAAATTAGCTGAATTAGAACTGTTTGAATATACTGAATAGTTTGAAATAGAAATGTTTTTGACAATTAAGCTGTGTACTCAGGCTACAGTGAATTGTTTAAAATAGAACTATTTGCATAAAAATGGATTTGGCGTTAAATTACCTACAAAGGTTGATATGCCATAAAATCCAAACAACCAACCAACTATTTTATTGTAAAGGTGCTAGAAAGTAGTGGCTGAGGGTCAGTGCAATACTTTAGACTATTTAACAACGTGCAAACAAATCATTAATATTGAATTGTATTATTAGTATGAGATGACAATGCTTGAAGCCATTTATCAATGAGCATTATTAGTGTTAAATAGCACAAATCAAATCCATCTAACTGTGCACCAGCGAATGATTAATATCAATTAGAATTATTGGTGTTAGATACTTGACTCCATGGTTCTTTTTGCGAGAAAATTATTTATATCAAAGGGAACTATTAATGTTAAATGGCAATACTTGAAACCTTTTAACTATGTTCAAGCCAATGTGCTCTATCTCGTTTAAAAATAAAGTTACATAAAAACTATTCACCTGCAAGTTATATATATATATATATATATATATATATATATATATATATATATAAAACTTGCAATATATAACAGGATTTGGCATTAAACTACCGACAGGGGTTGATATGTCATTAAATCAAATAACCAGATAACCAATAACAATGAAAATTATATTGTTATACTGTCTTCTTTGAAATAAATTGAATCTTAAAATTAAACTTACAAGTGCGTAAAAATTTCCAGTTTTGTGTATAAAGTCTGTGAGGTCAGTCAGTCGTCTTTAAAATGAAGAGATATATCTGGAAAAGAAATCTTATCACGAGTTATTATGGTCTAACCGCTCTGTCTCTCACACTCTTTGTATCTCTCTCTCTCTCTCTCTCTCTTCCTTTAAGCTTGGAATTGCGTTTTTGCCCAGCGATCTAATGACTCAACCGAATCCCTGACTCGAACCGGAAGCCATCTGAGGTGACGCAATTTCAGTTCATGCAAATATCGAGACAGTGTGTACTAAGATGGCGGTCAAGTAAGAAAGTCACGTACAATAAAAGAGTGTTGATTTTAGTATGGGTCTGACGTTAGAATGTTTATTTGTCTCTTTTTCTTTCCTTCTCCTTGGTTTATTCTTAACCCTTATGAAATTAAATATTTATAAAAACACCACAATCATTCTCTTTGTTTTTGTTTTTGTTTTGCTTTTGATCTTTTTGTCTAATTTTTTGTTATTTTTTTTTTCTTTGTTGGTTCTTTTTTTTTTTTTTTTTTTAGTTTATTTACTTTTCCTTCTTTTCCTTATTACACAAGGATGTCTACTTTTCCCGCTTCTATTTTTCTGTGTCTGTTTTTCTCTCGAAGTTAATTTTATGATGCACGTGGAGACATCGTCTGCTTTATTTAATCTCGCTGCTGGTGGGTTTTAGAATACGTTAAATCTATCCCCTGCGCAGAGGTAAAGACCCTCTCCACCAATAAAAAAAAGGTGTCCTGATATGACACTAAACTACGTCTGATGGTAAGGCTCCACTCCAGGAAGTGTGGAACAACTTTTCATTTTCATTACACCCAGCTCCATTCTAGGTGTTAGTTTTTGTTCGGGCCCCTTCTCTGGGTCAAATAGATCTGTTTGTAAATCATCTATATTAGATAGGAGTATTTGATATCATGTAGTTGCATATTGAACTTTGACAGGCCCATCAGTTGGGGATTTTGTGAGCAGGATGCCGCTACGTAAACAAGAAGACAGCTCACGTGGGTTGACAACCGGAAGAAGTGATGAGGCGTTATGAATTTATATATGTACAGTTACCTACAAGCAGAACGGTCTCTCAGTCGGTCAGTCAGAACGGGCAGTCTGAGCAGAAGCAGCATTAGGCACCACCTGAAAAGGGGAGTAATAACAGTCGGCTGAGAAGTCGAAGAAGTGGGGCACTGAATATGATCAATATAGGAGGTGCCCGTGGTGTAATGGTTATAGTCGTAGGAAATGGACACAGCGATACGAGTTCAAATTCTGGACGAGACTGATTGCATTTCACATAGCTCTAATGCCCTTGGAAAAGGTATGAATCCAATTATTCTCCCTCCAGCTATGGGTAAATAGTAGGGCAGACTAGGTTCTTCAGCCTTGGTGAGGAAACTAGTCTGGGAGAAGGAAAACTCTGAATTCAAACCTGGTAAACTCCGCTTTTAAAAAATGACCTTGTGTCATATCTTGCCCGAGCGGAGGGGTTGGTAAATAAGGAATATGGTCAATATAGCTGTCATCCGTCAACCTTAGTCCGAGTCTTGTGTCCGAGTCTTTTGTGTGTGTGTCTCTCTCATACTTACTGGTTTGCTTGTTTGGTTGTTTGTTTTCTATTTTATAGCTAAATATACTTGTACAAATGCATGTATATATATATATATAAAGAGAGAGAGAGAGAGAGAGAAAGAAAGAAAGAAAGAGAGAAATATATAGACTTGGTCCCATGATCACATAAGCGCTGTTGACTGTGTGTCTACGCTTTCCTAGTTGAATATATATGCTCTATCAACGACACTGAGCACTCTTTACACAAAATATAGGAAATTATATATATATATATATAAACAACAAAATAAGAAGATCGGCCCAAAACAGTAAATTTTCTTAATATAGCCATTATTTTTTTTTTTTCAATTATTGTATAAACACGCCTTCGAAGCGATTTGCATGCCTTCAAAATAATGTTTTCAGACATTTTATTCTAATCCTCCTCAATAGCAGTCTTAAGCGAACCAAAATTTGAATCGGGAGTTATTTGTTTTGTTTTCTAAAACGCCTCATATTATGAAATGAAGGGGGTTAAGGTCTGGGCTGGAATCTTTTTCAAATGCTATCTTCACTGTTTTCTCATGGACTTTCAATTTATTAGCGTGCTTTTTTACTGATGTTGTGAAGTCCTACATCATCGACGTAGTCAGAGAAGTTAAAAACCTTCTTTTTGTTTTTTATTCAATTCTTTTCCATAAAAAATTCTTTTTCTCAAAAACATTTTTCTTTGCTTTGTATATGGTACAATTTACCAACCCCTCCGCTCGGGCAGGATATGACACAAGGTCAATTTTTAAGCGGAGTTTAACAGGTTTGAATTCAGAGTTTTCCTTCTCCTAGACTAGTTGCCTCATCAAGGCTGAAGAACCTAGTCCGTCCTACTATTTACCCATAGCTGGTGGGAGAATAAGGGGGTTCATACCTTTCCCAAGGGTATTTGCCCGAAAGTGAACGTAATAGCGCGACTGGAGTACGAACTCGCGTACTACGATTCCGCCGTGCATAGCTTTAACCATTACTCCACGAGGACACCCCTTTGTATATGGTAGACAATGGAACTGGCTTGGTTTCGGCGTTAAACAAATCATAGATACTTTGTCGTTTCTTTTCTTGCTCACTCTTATTGGGCTGAATTTTATAAAAGAAAATCATCACCATCATCATGTCACGCTACCAGCATGGATATTTCTGACCCTCTCTCGCCACACCTCCCTATTGTCCATTGCTTCCGGCAGGTCTTCAAGGCTACATCCCGTATCGGCACAGAGCTGGTGTATGTAGGTTCGAGCTGGACGTCCTGCCTTTGCTTGTCCATGTGAAGGGATCCACAGGAGTACATCATTTATGAGCTCGTCCCTACTTCTCTAGCAGTGTCCAGCGTGTCTGGTTCGTTTAATTTTGATAGTTTTCGTGATGGGTGGTAGGTGTCCGTATAGCTGCTGATTTGTAGGGTGCTGTCTCCAGGACTTGTTCAATAGATAAAAGAAAATAGTGTTTGAATAATAGTGCTAATCCCAAAAATTTAGATCCATCGCGTTTTTTTTTTAAACTGGACTAAACAGACAAAAAAAAAACGTTTTCAAAATTATTCCATATTTTGCTTCCGCACCCTATATATATATATATATATATACACGCGCACACACGCAACACATGAATATTTTGAGAATCACACACACGCCCACACACACTCGTATACACAACACACACACACACACACGCACGCATACACACTCACATGTATATATATATATATATAGAGAGAGAGAGAGAGGAAGAGAGACGAGCAGTGAGAAAAGTAGAGAAGAAAGAGAGAGACGGAATTTTTTATGACATTTTTCTTCAACGTTAACTTTATATGCATATAACCTAAATTTAATCTTGAATCTGGTTAAATCAGTTGAGAATTGGAAATAAAGTTTGTTTTAGACCAAGCATCAAATTAGTCGAACTTGTTTGCATCGGCAATTATCATTATAAATTCTAGCTTTTACATTGGCTCGAACACCGACCACTGACACAACTCGTTCACAATACATGCCCCTGATTTCAAAGCTTAATTTAGTCAGGCACCGAGCTGCAGCAGCGCGACACCCGGTAAGGATTGAACTCACAAATCTGCTAGCGACCACTGTACGTCCTACCTCCTCAGCCGATATGGGCATCTATTGGCTTACTTCTTGGGGTTCCACTCCACCGCCAGCACAACAGACGGCACACGTGATCACGCCTGCTTCTCTACAAAATGGTGAAGCACAGCAGCCAAATCTATTTTTGATCCTCTGAATGGCAGGCGTTTATTTCGAGTGTCATGAGGAAAGGAAATGGCCGCCTTTTTTTTTTTTTCGATGTGTGCCGACGAACGAAAAGATAGACAATCACGCACACATAGCGGTAAGGACGAGCACAGCTAAGAAAGGAATGTCTTAGAGACATAAAACTTTCATGCTATTTCATGTATCCTAAAAAAAAAGAAAGAAACGGTGTAAAAAATAAAGCAAGGTAAGGATGATAAAAACGAACGAAAGAAAGAGAAAAGTATAAAAGATAGAAAGGAAAAAGGAAGAAAAAGAAAAATTAAGTGAGAAAATAAATAAATGAATAAATAAATAAAAAGGACTGATTTTAACGGCATGTCAGCCTGTCAAAGGTTATTTTATTTCTAGATGTTTGGGGATCGTGCACATAGTCTGTTTATATTTCACACTACTGTAAACCCGTCAATAATGACAGTTGAATTTTATATAAAATGTCTTTTTTTATAATCTAAATTTAAAAGATTTCAGAAACTAAAACGAATCAATCAATAAATGAAAAGTACCTCGTATGTTACTGTAATAAAAAGCACAACTTTCAAAGAGCAAACTTAGAATTATCAGTAAAATCAAATTGTCTGTGTCGTTAATAAATGGAGACACTCTCTCACTCCCCCCTCTCTCTCTCTTCCTTGTGGCTGTCATTTTTGATTCAAAAGATGCAAAGCCAACCAAATGAACACAAAAACTGAAGAAATCGTTCCGTTTTGACTTCAGCCTGTATTCCCGACAACTTTTCTGCTTTCTTTTCTGTTTGCTTTCGATGTGACAAGCCACAAATCACATTGCTCTTTCTTTCTTTCTTTCTTTCATTCTTTTTCCCTTTAATTTTTCCTTTATTTAAAGATTACAACAACAAAAAAAAACAAAAAAACGTCAGAGATCTCACTTTCCGTTCTGACTTTCTTTCATTTTTTTCTTCTTTCTTTCTTTCTTTCTTTCTTTCTTTCTCTCTTTCTTTCGCTCTTTCTTTCTTAAATATTATATATACATACACCCAGATGTATACACAGAAAGCTACACTTTATATTATTAAGAGAGATTGTGCTGTTTTTTAAAAATATTTTTGCCGCGTGTTATATGATATCGACTTTTTATAAGCAATCATCAAGTCACACAGCTACCACGAATTTCCCTGACTCTCTCTCTCTCTCTCTCTCTCTCTCTCTCTCTCTCTCTCTCTCTCTCTCTCTCTCCAGATCATCTATCGCTCTTGGCAGGTTTTCCAAATCATTAGCCTCACTTTAACAGCTGAATCAAGAAATTGCGTTCATCGTACGTAAGAGTTTTGTATAGTTTTTCCTTAAGAGGTTTATTTTTCACCCACGGTCCACTGGGCTGTAGCATACACCAACATTTCTGCAGAGGAGTAAGACTTCCTCAACAAGTGTCCTGGATATGACACGAAATAATCTGATGGTGATGCTCCAATAAGGCTGGAGCTTTGAGGAATGCGGAATACCATTTCATTGCCATCGCTCCCAAGTCCACTCTGGTCCGGAGTGGTAGCACCTGATAGGGTCCTACCTATGTGTCAAGTTGAACTGTTTGACATTTAATCTCTGTACAAGCAAATAATTTATGCTAAATTGAGTTATTAGAAATAGAACTGTTTGATCCTTTAATTGTGTGTAAACAAACGACTAAAGTTTAATTGAATTGGTAGTGATACATAACAATACTTGGAACCATTAATAAATGATAGATTGTTACTGTTACATAGCAATACATGAAAATATTTAACTGTATGCAAACAAATGATTTACAGCAAAAAGAAATGTATTTGATAGGAATACTTGTAATCATTTAAGAGCTCAGGCTCGTCTAATAATTTCATCAACAAAATGTGTCCACAAATCATATATATTTGATATATATGTATAAAGAGGATTTGGCATTAAATAACCTATAATGGTTGATATGCCATAAAACCCAAACAAACCAAATCATATATATTTAGTATATATGTATAAAGAGAATTTGGCATTAAATAACCTACAATGGTTGATATGCCATAAAACCCAACCAAACCAAATCATGCATATTTGATATATATGTATAAAGAGGCTTTGGCATTAAATAAACTACAATGTTTGATATGCCATAAAACCCAACCAATAAATCATATGTATTTAATGCAATACATTCCATACTCACCAGACCTAGCTTCATGCTTTTTACTGTTTTTAAAAGGACCATCTATCTCAAGGTTAAGCATTGAGGACGCGGGAGATGTTAAAAGACATACGATGCCGCAGCTTGACACCATATTAAAAAGAGGTGTCTCAAAGGTGCTCTGACCAATACAAAACTCTTTGGAATAATTGTCTTGAAAGCCAATTAAAAAATTAACGTTTCAGTTATTGTTTATTTTTGACTCAGTGAATACATCTTCAGTCGCAATACTTTTTGAACACAGTTCGTATTTTTAAGAAATTAACGTTTCCTTCATTTTTAATTTCTACATAGGTAAATACAGCTTCAGTCTCGATACGACAGAATAGAATATATATATATATATATATATATATATATATATATATATATATATATATATATCTTAACGGGAATATTGGTATATAATGATTTTATTTCTAGACTAACTAGAGATTTGTTTTCCATAATTTATTTTGTTGAGTAAATTACCGGAGTTTTTAATGCGCGAATTGCTATTTATGCCAAAGAGAGGAGATAGCATTTTAACCAAAGATTTTGCACTGTTATAGGGAGTAGATATAATCTCAGAAATAAGTGGTCGTAAAAGAATTCAAGGTTTAAGTTCATAAATTTTGAGGATTGTTGTGTGATTATCAATTAATAAAAACCTTAATTTATCATTTTCAGTGGTGAACTTTTTATGGGGCTAATTAAAAAGTTCTATATTTTTAATAATGGTTAGTAGAGAAATTTGTTCATATGCGTTTTTATCATTTAATAAATTCTGACATTTTGTTGTTGAAATGTGTAGAATTCATAATGACAACACCTCCATGTTTATCTGAAGATGTGATAATAACAATGTTATTGTGGACAGCTGTTCTTGTCTGACGTTTGTTGGACGGGTTTGGTTTATTGTTGAAGTGGTGCTATCTAACTCATATTTCAAAAGATAAGGGAGCTTACACCTTTCCCAAGGGTATTAATCTTATAGTGAACGTAATAGCGTGACTGGAGTTCGAATTCACAACGATGTCACAGTCTAGCATATCAGCCACTACGCCATGAGGACTTCTTGTTTGTTAGAAGGGATTTTCTTGCAATTCATTTTGTGTTGCCCAAACATTTCACTTGTGAATACTTCGGACGACTTCCGGTGTGCTGACAAGGTTTCTTTATTCACTAATTCTCTACTTAA
>CAUZXS010000405.1:5000-129077 GCA_963585895.1 Sepioteuthis lessoniana
TTTTATTTATATTAAACTCATTAAACTCTTGTCCCCTTCGAAGTAATCTTCTTGTGTGATTATGTTAATGACATTCATCATCGCGTCTTTCATCTCCTCACTTTTCTGATAACGTCATCCATTGAACTTAGCGTATAACCAAAATCACAGGGAGCACGGTCTGGACTGTAGGGAGTGATAGTTACTGTCTTGATGCACATCTTGATCAAATAATCTGTGAGAAGGATGGAGTTTTGGACTGGTGCATTGTCCTCGCGGAAATGCCACTGACCCGATTTGAAGAGTACTGGTGTCTTCTGACGGTATATCTTCCCAAACTCCCTTAAAGCCTCAACATAGTAACCCTAACCCTATACTTTTAGCCAATTAACTCTGTTGTATTTACTTCCTTACTCCTCCCACACCTCTTCACATCCCTCAAAGACTCTCTGCCTTCCTTGAATCTCATATGCCACTGAAAAATTGATGCTCGATTCCTGCAAGTTGCACCTGCAAGTCTCTTTTGTATATTTTAAAGTTTTAAAATAGAATTTTATTCCATATCGTTCTTTTGAAGTGTCCTCACTTCCAGACAGAATTTTTGAAATTCACCAGCTGTTACAATCAGGCTTTAGTAGTGTGTATTCCAATTCCTGTTGTATCAGTTTATTTAAACCTGAAATCATAAAAATTATTCAGTCTTCTCATAAGCTGTATAGGAATGACATACTGAATTTTCAAGTGTCTATGACAATTTTAAATGCCCATACGAAAAAAGACTGGAAACTTATGGTATGCCCTTAGAGTGTATGTGTATTAATGTGTATATGTATATATACTGTTCACACATGTGTAGTTGTATGAGTATGTGTTTCTGTATGTATACTTGTACAATCTCATATATATATATATATATATATATATATATATATATATATATATACGACAATATGAATAGATGATGCTAATTTCGGTGAGATTTTTAGACGCGCACTTGTATTCTCACGATGAAGATTTGTCGCTATCTTTTATCTCTCTAAATATAACGTATGCATGTATATGTATATATACGAAGCACGTGTATTTTAGTGTATTTCAACCAACTGATAGCTGCATTCCTCAGATGTCAAGTGTATCTTCATCAAGCCAGTGAAAATAATAGAACATAAGTCTATCTTGTAGCTTTGTCATGTACATGCATGTATATAATAATTTATATAATGTATATATCATATATTTGTGTGTTTATTTCTTATATATATATATATAAACAGCAGAAAGTAAAAGCGTTCTTTACAAGTCACCAACTGCCAAAATGAAGTTGAATGTCCAATGTAATATTTACTCTTGATTGATCTGGGGTTTCGAACCCATCATCAAGCGTCCTACGTGACTAGCCACGCTGAAGAGCTGTGGTACAACGAAATGGTCTATCTGTAGATGACAATATATATAATCTTTTAATATCCTATCCTTTGTCAAAAGCTGCTTGATAGCGCCAGGAGTGACAGCATCGCACGTGCTTTCACACGTATGATGAAAAATATATATAGACAGATTTGTGGTGCTTGTGAGATAGTTATAAATATATATTCGATTGTATATATATATATGTGTGTGTGTGTACACATAAACTTAAATATATACATACATAAGTATATATGCACATCATGATACCTACATACGTGTGTGTGTCTATATATATATATATATATATATATATATAAAGGATGACCAAAAAAAACAAAACCTATAAAACTTTTATTACTTCTAAAAAAATAAAGTAAAATAAAATTTTGTTCTTTTGAGGTCAACGTCTGTATATATATATATATATATATATATATATATATATAATATATATATATATATGACACAGAAGGAAAGAGGTATCATCTCTCTGCACAGACACTGAGACACCTGCTCAATCTTTAGCTGTGTTAAGCATTCTTGTATTCTTTTTTCCGTCAATTTGACTGGTTCTATATGATCAACTCGGTCTCTTAGGTAATTTACCCAGAGCTTGATTGAGTATACTGAGCGTGTTCTTTTCGAAATGCAATCAAACTCATCCTCTGCATGTGTGTGTGTATATATAATATATATAAAGTTGATTCACTTTGCTCATTTCCTACGATGATAACACTTACACCTCGGGCACCTTTTATGTGTATGTTTCATATATATATATATGTATGTATGTTAAAAGAGAGAGAGAAAGCAATTTGTGTGTGTGTATATGTATATATATATATTAAGCTAAATATTATACACATATATACACAAGCATAAATGTTATATATATATTTATATATATGTTTGTGTGTGCGTTTTCTTTATATACATATATTCTTGATTTATATATACACACATTTTTATGGCTACTTCTCCATATATTTTTACAATGAACGAATAATATATATATAGTGTTTGTCTGGCAACATTTTGTTTCTTTCTTTTTCATGTGTACTTTTTTAATACTCACGGTTATGTCTTTATATATACAATGAGCGTATCCTTTTGTATATAAACCTGTTATCTATATATATATATATATATATATATATATATATATAACAAGTCCCTAATTACGTTTGCGCATTTATATGAAAACACATGTATTTTTCTATGTATATAATTATGTGTTTACGTTGGTATCCGTTCATAAATATTTCATTTTATGTAAAATGTATACATTATAATTTTTCAAGTATTTTCATTTTTTCCTATCTGATCTGTTTATATCTTTTAAGTAGCTTAGCATTTTTTATTTTATATTAAATCTAAGCATCATGATTTTTTTTCCATTTATTACATAACGTAATGAATATTATATATATTTTTTTTTAGCAGGAAAGGTAAACTTTCTGCCGTATTTTTTTTTTTTTGCATAAGTTCATGTCTAAACTATTTGCTTTAAAATTAGATTTACTGACATATCAAAGTAGTTTTCAATGGATAATTACTTGCAATAATATTTGCCTCATAGGAATCTTAGAATTTACTGAGAATTTTAATTTCCTAACTTCTTTTTTAATTCAATAATCGATCATCGTAGCATTAAATAACCAGGCTACCAAACAGAATACACAGCTTCCAATCCAATGAACATTTAAATTGTACTCTTCGTTTTTAAGTTTTCTTTCACTATTTATGTTAATTTCCTTTCTTAATAAGAACTGTTTAAATTCGGTTCAAATGATCAATTTTGCAAAGTTAATTTATTTACACTATGCACAAGATATCTCTTATTCATGGAACACCTTATGAAATATTCTTAGATTTTATTTTCACTACAATTCCATCTTAGAGTAAGATTGTAGGAGAACATTTTTGTATCACTGAAGTTTTCTGACGTAACCTCACAAGCAAAAAAATGAAAAGATAGATAATGAATTTATTTTAATATTTTTTTTTTTATGTAACGAAATCAAAAACTTATTCTAAAAGTTTAGATCAAAAGCTGAAGTAAGGATTAAATAAATCTCGTTGTATAATTTGATAATGCAATAATTGAATCAATCCTTTAACATGATACGGAATGTAAAAATTAGATTAGTATGAGAAAAATTCAATGCAAAGAAAAACGTACACGTGTGTGTATAAATATTATGTTTGGGTTCTTTGTTTAATGACATATCATACTTTTGGGTTATTTAATTGCAAATCAGTAGAATGACAATATTGGCACTATTTTCTCCATAGCTGGGGAAATGTGTTTTCTTGACTTTTCCAAGGATTTCTTCAAACATGAACGTAATCGCGTGATGGTGTTAGAACGATGTCATAGTCCAGTATTTTAACCACTTTCGAACCAAACTTAAATAAAGCTTAGCAAAATTCTTTGAAATTAACTGTTTTTGACATTTTAACTGTCTAAAAACAAAAAAAATAGCTATACTTATACAGAACAGACTTGTTTAAATTACAACTGTTTATACGTATAAAAATGAATTTGACATTAATCGACAATAATTGATGTGGGTAACATCTAACCAAACGTAACCACTATTGTACGGGTAATCTACCTAATAATTATACAGTGATGTTTGCTATATCAAAGAATGAGTGTTAACTATGGATTGATAGAGCATAAGTATATCGAAGTTTAAAAAGCTTAGCCAACGGCTCAAGCTGACTGTCATCTTCTCACTTGACTTGGTTTGATGATTGCATAAGCAAGGAAGTGACAGTTAAATTGCCTAAAAAGATTCAAACATCTCGTGTGTGTGTGTATTTGTGAGAGTGTATGTTATTTCTCATTTGTAGTTAAGCGAATATGTTCCTATTTAGTTGATCTTCAATTTCAAATATTAAGAACGTAAGCTGGGAATTTTTCCATTGGATTTAGTTATGCTTTGGCCTTCTGATAACTTTATTATAAAACACACACACATATATATATATATATATAAAACTGTCCTGAACACTTGTATACATGACAAAAATGTGAGAAAAACAGCTTCATAATTTGTAACTAAGACAAAAACGCTGAAATCAGAACCGATTCTAATCCCATTTTCTTGTTCTTTGAAAAAGAAAAAGAAAACGAAAATTGCATATTGCTATTAATTTGTTTTTATCCCTATGCTAATACATTGGTGAGTATGGATATTTTAAATCTTTCCATTTTCTCTATTTTTTATTCTTTTGATTACACTTTATAAATGTATAAAACCTCATTAATAGCTTAAATGATTTATGTAATTCCCTCATTTTTTTTTCTTTTATTACAGGTAAGTCCTGAGTTATTTAATCTTGCTTTATTCTGACATTCTCTTTCGGGGTAAGTACATGTTTTAATTAAATGTTCTGAACGTTTCATAGTGTTTGTTTTTCTTTTGTTTTTGTCAAGTAGATAGGAAATGAATGAAAGCAAAATGCTCGGAAAAATTTCAAAAATGAAGAAAATATAGAATTAAAAAGAAAATAATGAGAAAATGAATTTTTGAGAACTGGTTCTGATCATAAAACGATTTAGGTAGACGAAATTGCATGAAGAACTTTAAAAATGCTTTATGAACTACTTGACTTTCTCTTGCCAGCAACCAAAATTTGCCTAAATATACTTCTTGAAGAATGTGTCCTGATACTTTTCTTAGACTTTTATATTCATATTCAGTCTAGTTTCCCTGATGATATTTAGTCTTGAATTGAATCAGAAAATGAAATGATAAAAAGCAAGGCAATTTTAGACAACTCACAAAGATCGAATGCAAATTTCATTTGAGGTTGAAATATATTTCGGTTGGAAATATCAACATGACCACAACATTCCGAAAAATTCATTGAATAATTCAACTAAGCAACAATAAATCTTTGTCTAGAAAGACAACACTAAGTATCATATTCTCTAGTTATTATTGCGGTTCTTGTTGATGTTGTTTCCTTACATTTTTTTTTTTGTATTTCTGTGTTCTGACTGGGTGCCTGGGGCTTCATTCTTGGATTTTTTGGTGACTACAAAACTTAAATCTCAAGCACTTTTATCAGTATTCTCAAAAATACGAACAATTCTATTATCTGGAAAGCAATAATTCTTAAATTAATTTCTTATAAATTTCATTTTGCCTAATGTGATTTTAATACCGATCCAAGCGCGCCAATTATTATTGAGGAAGCCGTAACCTTCAGTTTGAATCCCTTTTTCATAGCTACGCTTCATGATCCCCCTTACAAGTTTTTATATGGGCACCCGTTCCACGTTACTCGCTTCAAAGTCGTAATTGGTCCAAATTATTTCACTTTATTTGTTGCATAACACGTTCTTTTGCTAGTTTATATGGTCGAAACCAAGTTGTTTATATGGTTATATCTGTGGCTGACATTTTTTCTTTCCTGGTTTATATTCTTTTTAACACAGCGACTACGTTAAATCATCTACTATACATATTTTTCCCGTAAAAGCAGAATTTCTTTTTTTTTTTATCTTTTATACTATATTTTTTTTTATTGCCGTCGTGATTAGGAACATATTGAATGGAGGGACTATTCATTCTAAAATACAATTCGTAATTGCTTGCTAATTGTACAATCTGCTTTGATTAAATTTTCAAAAATTTACAAATTTTGGTTTGCCGCCGAAACTTTATACCAAAGTTCATAAATTCTCTCTACAATAAAATATTCTATACAATTTACTGATTTTATTGAAGAGAGTTTTTAGCAGTTAACCACCCTGTCAATTGGGGTTGTAAAATACGCCTATTGCACCTCTGTAGAGAAATAAGTCCCTCCCTCGCAACAAGGCCACAGGTTGACAGTATGTCGTAAACCGTAATGCTTCAGAAGGGGTTCCTAGTGGCTGAGCAATCCTTGATCCGGCAACTGAGTGATTTGCAACACGCCGCTTTGTCCTTAACTTGGCTGGACGGGCAGTTGGAGAGACCTTATCCGATCAATCTGCTGGTAATGCCAAGCTCTAAGATAGATTAGGAATGCTTTCACATTATCCTTAAGATTGATCCAGCGATATCGGAAGTACTTAAAACTAACAAAATATGATTTACATGGCGGTAACTCTTGGGTCAATTATAAGGAAAGGAAAAGGACTTTACTATGCTGGACAGTCTTTTAAGTGACCGCATACTTGAATACGGAACTTTATGACATCCAAATGCCCAAAATACTTGGTACGCATTAAATAAATGTGTATCCCAGTCATGCTAAGGCAAGCGGTCACTTCGCACTGATATTATCTGAGCCGAGATTGGAGCACTGTCAATGAATATAAAATGCTATGTCTAAGGCACTTCTTAAAATATCCAAAAGTCATTAACCTGAAACAGATTTGGACAGAGATATCGATGTTGGCTAACCCCTTTTTCTAAAATTTTCTTTTGCTGGAATCTAGAAAAGAAACCGATCACAAAATTTCTCCCTTTGTAATAGGAAATTTCCTCTCGCAGAATGTAACACCTAAATCGGTGAATACAACTAAAAAATACTTTGGCATTGGAAGTTGAAAACAGGTAGCACGCCGAGTTTCTCCAGATGACAACTTTCCACAATATCAAAATAAAACCCTACATTCACAGATTCCTCAAATCCTCTATAAGAGTAGCAAAATGCAAAGAAATGTTCCTCTGCTCTCTCTTGAGGATATGTTCAAAATATCTAAAAAGCTAGCAAGTGTCAGACGTTAGCATAATGTACATTAGAAAGAGTAGGCAAACAATAGATTCATGTCCTGACTTTCAGCACACCGAATTTACCAACAAGATTTAAAATATTGGGTATGTAACGGCCCGAATGGAAAAGTAAATGCCTAACCTTCTGTGATGTTACAGCTGCCAGACATTTGAGAGTCGCTCACAAGAATACACTATACCAGCAGTGTGGACAGGATGCTTCTAACTACGCAAAGGACACCTGAAAAAAAACTGAGGCATGCAAACTGTTTAGGAAACTGCAAAGAAAACTATAGAGCTTGCAATGTTTGGAAACTAAAGAATAAGTAAATTTATGTACGTCGGTAATATAATTCACGGAAGCACGCAAGATTGTGGAGAGCAAACTTCTTACTTGATCCTATTTTAATACGACAAATGTGGAAATGAACATTTAAACATAGGACTTGGTGTCCAAATTTCTGGCTCGATCCTATGCAAATACAGCCATTACGCCAACAATCACTCTAACCCAGCAATACCAAATTTGAACCACATTTGTCAAAAAACGTCTCAGACAGAAGGGCTCTGTGAAATCATGTGTCACAAATAAAAACGCTATAGCAATAAAAAAAAAAACTCTGTGTAAAGAAAATCTACCAAGGTGAGAGGATTTCAATGCCATCACCAACACAATTAATGAGATATTAAGATTCAAAGTAACCCAACAAAGAACAACAGAAAAAAACTGCTACATAAACAGTCGCTCCAACAGACTCGGCTTCAAGAAAAGAAAAAAATAAGCAAAACCTTCCATATATTTCAACACATGATACGATTATTAGAACGGAACTAAACAACATATTAGAGCAACTAACCACACCTTAGATTCTACAAAGCAATTTTTAGAGCAACAAACCAAATGCAGATGTAAAGCAATTTAGCAAAAACACCGAATAGTGGAAAACATTAACAGTGATCACCTATATATACCTATACAAAATCAAGAATATCAAACGCGTCATGACCCATATTCTGCTACATACTCAGGGAAAAAACTCAACTCTGTAAATCCCCTCGATATTGCACGACATCTAAGAGGTATACAGTAGGACCCACTAATTGAAATTGTGAATGAGTGAACGCTATAAGAAATAAGGTTTATTGTAGTTTTAATCGATTTAAATGATATTAAAAGCACATTCCATTTATACAAAACTTGCACATATTATTGTGTATCTATCATGAGTGTATATATATATATATATATATACTTATGCTAGTCACTGTACTTGATTGTGACCTTAGTTCTGTGATTACCACATCAGATTCCGGCTATTTCGTATATCAACTCTCAGTGACCAGAGATGTTTAAAAAGATCCACAGATAGGGAACGGCACAATCTATCCAGAAATTCATATGACAGTTGGGGTGGCTGATTGAAACAAGTTGCTTGGGTCTTGAAAACTCATAGACAAGAAAAATCTCCGTCAAAAATTTTTGAAAGACAATAGTAACAATAATGATTATATAGAGATTGTGTCTCTTTTGATGTATTTTAGAGAAAGGCAATTGAGGTATTTGGCTGGTTCAGTCTTTCTAGAAGAAACATTCCCGATAGGCTAACCAATTACAGATCGTTTCGTATTCTAATACATTTTGACAAGTTAGCCCATCAAATACGCTGATGTACATCTGTTGGAAGAGTATCCCTTCCACGTATCAGATTTTAATTTGCCATCCAATCAAACCACAATACAGGGGCTTGGTTAATAAAAGGGCCCAGCCGACGCCTTGTAGGGGAGTACCTGTTTTCACATTAACTAAAACGGGAACCTAAGATCTGATTAATCTATCGATAGACTTGACTTTTTAACCCCAATAGGTGAGCAAGAGCTATCATGTTATAAAAATAGATAATTGCACCAACAAAACTCCGAGACTGCTTACTTTTTGTTTTGACAATATGAAAGTACGAGCATTACTAATCCCTGACTACGTTTTAAATTGATTTTTGAATTACTTTCTCAGTCAATAAGACTGTTTTATTCTTTTTATAAAAGAAAAGTTACATTTTCCTCAATAAAAAAAATGACCATTCTCTCTATATGTTTTTACCACCAGTGAATACTTCTTCTATAATACCCACGTTATTTATAATGTATATCAATCTAAAATATAGTATCTTTAAATCTTCGTTTCAGGTGAAGTAAATTTATATTTAAATGCTCCTCGTATTTTCTTGTCAAATACCGTATCTTAGAAGGTATTTTTTATTAACAGGCAAACTCAAAAATGTCCTCACTATAGTTTAAAATCCTGGCCTGTTACTCAAAAATATGAATTCAGTGCTAAGCTGTTAAAATTCCTCCCGTTACTCTGTTTAGTTCAAGCCACCGAACACTTGTAGGATGGTTAGCAATGCACTCTATCCGGGAGTCAGTTGTTTGATCAAATCTGCAGACGAGCCTGTCACTTGGTTCAATGCATACAGTAAACCATTGATCCGTGGCCGACATTGTTGTGTTGATTCCCGTCATCCTTAATAGAATCATTTGCCATTCAGACCAGTCGCTCAAGCTGCGTTGATTTAGACCCTTTATGTCGTATGTACTCACTTGCAAATTCACCTCGGAATTCTCATCAAAAGGTTTTGTCTTACGGAAGTGAAGAAGGAATAGTGACGCCTGTCAAAACGATGTGCTATCTTTGGGAAGACTGGAAATTCAGGAGGAGAGTTTTGGGTGGTGCTAGGAGAAATAGAATGGAAAAAGTACAAGAGAGAAGTAAATTATGAGGAAGAATCGATGTGAAATGCGAGAAAAGGGTAGGAAAAAAAGGATGAGAAAGGAGAAAATGAAGGAAGAAAATATTTGAACATTTTCTTTTTCGATATGAAGGGGGAAAGAATACTTATAATGAAAAAAAATTGAGTAATGTTTTTATTCGATAAGCAACGCATTTAAATAGACACTTTCTCTCTCTCATATATATATATATATATATATATATATATATATATATATATATATATATATATATATATATATATATATCTCAGAGGTTTGACTGGGCAGCTATGACACAATCCGTTCTAGCGGACAACGAATGCAGTCTCAAAGATCTGCCAGGAATGATGAACGGTAGAGACACATGGCAAAAAATTTCCCCAACACACACACACACACACACACAATGAAGCACAGAAAAAACAACCAATAAACTTTATGGCATATCAAAGACCAGTTAGGGAAAAAGTAGTACACCCATAAAAACACATAACACACTGTTAGAAAATTAAAAAAATAGAAAAAAAGAACCACGTCCAGAAAATCTATTGCAAAAGTGAGAGTCACCTCTATATAAACCAAAGACATCAACCAAAATATTTAAAGCTCTCTTAAGACAGCATGATACTCGAATCATGTTAAAGCAAAATAGTTTTAAAAATACATGAATCTCTTTGTAGATCTATTCATTTTAAAATATTCAATTCTTCCCTCTTGAGACCAATATATATAAGTCCAAAAGATTGGGACCAGATTTACTTTGTTTTAATTTGAAAATTAATAATTTTTCATGTCTTTAAAGAAATACATTTTTTCTGTTTACTTGCTCTTATTCTATGATTGAAAATAATTGATTTCAATTAAAGCAAATTTAAATATTCATATCAAAGAATCCAACACGAGCATTTGTTACTTCAGCGCAAATTCTAAACCTTATTTCAAGCAAATTGTAAAAGTATGTTTGTAGAAGTGGTTCCTAAATACGGTGTTAATATACAAACAACTCTTGCTTATTCTGAGACAGTTCATTTTGAATTTTCCCATCGATTGTTAGGTTCACCTTTATTATAAGATTTCAGGAACAATTCAAGCTGGTGCCAACTTTTGATTGGTTGTGTGTGTGTAAAATATATAGTTTATTTTTCATATATATATATATAATATATATATATATATATAATATAATATAATATATATATATATATATATATATATATATATATATATAGTCATGTTACTCGAAGGATACTTTTATGATGTAACCCAGTACCGCACAGATTTTTTAGTCAGGTAATCTTGACTAAACCTGTGTCCCCATAAAGTTTTCTGGTGAAGAGAGTGGGTAGTCACCCTGTAGTATGAAAAACAAGACATCTCAAAATGTGGAGGAATCTTTTTGCTCAATAGCCATCGATCACATTATTCCTGGAAGTGTTAGAACCCTTACTTTTTGTTAAGTTATCCAGCTGATGAAGGATATTCCGATATAACATTGGTGGTTTATGCGATTGCTATTTATCCTACATTGTCTTGTCAATGGACAAAAATCATGAAGTCTTAGAGAGTGGTATTCGTCTTTTTACTCACGTTGGCTACTAAAATACCGTATTGCAGAAATGTTCCCTTACAGTTTCTCATTTACCAAACTCTCTCTCTCTCTCTCTCTAAAAATGACCCATAACAACGGAGGTGTTGTGACATATACAGATTTTACCAGTTAGGAAAATGCAGTTGTATATGTTCACATTAGTGGCAGTTGTCTCATCCTGATAAAGTCGTTGTGTCCTGTCATAGAACCTGATCCTAGTGGAGTTTCTGGTGTCTGAGCAGTCTTATTTTGGAGACTAATACTCACTTAGAAAAATGGATGCTGGAGGTTAGGTGTGATATTAAGTGGGACGGCAGTGGATTGTCAAAGATTATGCAGTTGTTATACATATAACGTTTGTTTTGTATTTGTATTTTCAGACCGCACTCAGTAATGATGCAGTCTAATAATTTTTCATCTCGTTTGAAGAACTGCGTCATTAGGAATGTTTAATGAATTCTTTATTATTTCAAAATGAAGAAGATGAAACATATGACGTAGTTAATAGAGAAGGATGTGTGGAATTTAAAAGAAATGGAAATTCTTGAAAAGGTTAAAAGAAATATTAAAAGATGAATATTTCCAATTCATAAGACATTACGAAAGCAAAAATTGCACCCCAAAAGATTAAAACTAAAGGCTGAAAGGAAATTTATAATTAGATCAATGAAAAATTAAACAGTGTTGAATAAAAAAACAATATTTATATTTGGTTTTGGGAGATGATAAATTATTAGTATTCTTGTGAGTTCTTTATAATTGTGTTTGCTGGTAGTTTTCACTGAACAGCTTGTGACGACTAGTGTTCTCAGGTGGACCAAAGGCAATTAAAGGGTGCTTTATAGATAGGCTCTTAACCAAATGGAGTTTAATGTCTTACCAAGGAACTCTTTTATGTGTGTGTATATGTGGAGCTTTACTCTACTAAAAGAGATTGCGTATTTTAAGCCTTGTTGATAATGCAGTCAACGTAACTTTTGCCCGAGTCTTTTAAACAGGGCTATGTTTCCTCTTAAAGACTATTAATTCTAATCCTGTAAATGTTTTAAGTGCAGAGGTCTTTTGTGAGTCAAATCTTAATTTAATCAATATTGAAATAGATATATATGCAGATGATAAGCCAAAAAAATTAAAACATCGGGAAAAAAATGCGAAAATTGAAAAATCAGAACCAATTTTAAAGTTGAGTCAAAGAGGAAAATAAAGAACAAAATGATCGTCCAAGATTCCCAAGAACAATGGATGAGTTGAGAGAAAAAGATTTGATCCCAAAAGAAGAGCTTTGAAGGATGTGCTGTTGGTTTCTGTCTATGTCGTTGGCCATTGTCTTCATCCTTTGATGAGCCAAGTGTCACAGACGCCTGGTGGGACTATACTTACAAGAAATCAGTTGAGTTGTGTAAATGTCAAGAAAAGGTTGAAGTGATGTCCAGCCGGCCAATCGAACACGCTGAAATAATGGAAACTACTGCTTTTTATTCCCAGCAACACCTGCTATAAGAATACTGAAGTGACGGTACTGTCGTTTTCGTCATCTAGTTTTGCTGTTCATTACACCGTCAAGTAAAAGAAGGATGTGCATCACTTATTGAGACAGAAAGATAAGGGAATAAATGAAATGAACTCGAGATCAAGCTGGGACTATTTTGACCATTGCCTTATTTGTCAATGCTTTTTGGATAGAGAAAGAGTGATTTGACTTTTCACTGCGCTGAGGTTTATCATCTCAACGTATATCGTTATTGGACAAATATCGACACTTTTATAAATTATGAATTGGCGATTAATTTGTCAAAACTGAAATTTCATATATTTCACACCTATCTAATTACCCTCTATTGCTCTTACGTCAACATCAGAAATAAGATACCTTACTTTTCGTGTATATTTTCAATTCATTCCTTTTCAATTTTGATAGTCATACAACTAATTCCTCTGCATATTTACATGCATTTATTCATGGACATGAATCAACGGAAATCATTGTGGAAGAAATATATTCATCGATTGAAAAATATGTAAACTATTACTTAAACTCTATGCTAGTTTTTAATTCAAGTTGTAAGAGTTTTCTGTGAGAGCTTGTTTAATCAGGTCTTAAAGACCTTTGTAAGTATCCTAGCTAATCATAGTACTGTCATATGGATGGTTGTAATTCTTCGTCTGATATCTTTTCCATAGTTTTGGGTACCGTTCAAAGGGCATTAGTTCCAAATTGTGTCACTTTCATACTCCACAGCTTTTTCAGATCTCAATGTCTAGGAATTCAAATTTTTTCGTGTTTTATTTCCACTGCCTTAAAGCATAAAACTATTAGGGGCAATATATATTTTTGGTTTCTGTGTAATTCTTGAATGTATATGATTTTTACCAGATATTAGATCTTGTCTCACTTTTAAAGATTGTCTTCAATTCCACTGTCATTTAAAATTTATTTTAAAACCTTGCATTTCCAAAGTTGTCAAAAAAATTATTTTCAAGAACTCAGTTTTTCTATTTGTTTTAGTTTGATTTCTTTCTTTAATGACATATCACCTTTCGTGGGTTATCTAATGCCAGTGTCCTTTTCTTTAGAAGAGCAATGATACAATTTATTTCATGGCTGGGGAGATAAGTGGGTTCATACTTTTACCAATGGTATCATATTTACCAACCCCTCCATTCGGGCAGGATATGACACAAGGTCAATTTTTAAGCGGAGTTACCAATGTTATATGTGCAAAAGTGAACGTAATAGCCCGACTGAAGTTCGAACTCGCTCACTTCAATTACTTGCAGCCCCGTTTTTTAACCCTTACCCAACGAGGACTCACTCAAGTTTTCCTTTTTCAAAAGTCATATTTTTGAACGTATTTAATACAGGCTGTGAAGGCGGAAAAGTCTAAATTATGTAAAAACGAAAATACGGCCATCCCACTTTATTAGATATATTTACCAAAGTTACTCGAAAATATTTTAAAATACTTTAGATTAAAAGAAGAAAACTGAAAAACATGGTAATACAGAAGTGATTAATTTATTATGAAGGTAAGTCAACGTTAAAACATTTCTGTTTTAATGAATCTTCATTAGGATATGGCAAAACAGGTATTGATAGAACAACGATGAACGTTTAATAACAATAACAGCGCAAAAAAGAATATATACAAAGAAAGATATATCCTTTCATTTAATCTGCGTATATATTTAAAAAAAAATCGCCGTTGCTTCAACCATGGACTCCAGATAACTTTGGAATCTCTTACAAGCATTTACATCGGTTTTCTTGTTTCAATAAGTAAATGCTGGCGTTATCCTGATTTTCAATTCATCTTTGATTTACCGAGTTTTGTTGATCTCTTGATCAACTGGGCCCCACTCATAATAATCAAGGAGATTGTAATCTTGGGAGGAAGGTAGCTAGATGTTAGAGCTGATGTAATCGCAAAAATTTTCTCGGCTTAGACAGGGCTCTCCTGCTCGAGTGCCATGACGCAGTCTTATTGCCAAATGTGGGTCTTTCAGCAGTTACTCCCTCGATTCAAGAGAGGACTACCGCCACCAGGTACTTGATGTTGGCCTCTGTGTTTTGTCTATAGTCATGTTCGGACGATTAATTACAGCATAACTTAAATATCACTAGTGACCACTCCAAACATGATGTTGACTGGGTGTTGGGTTTACATAAATATGAATCATTCATAAAATTGCCACCCAATGTCTCTGGTAAATCTTCATGCAAGCGTTTTTAGTGCAAATGCTAACCAGTACAGCCTGCCATTTCCAAATTTATGGAAAAGTAAATTACGTCAGACACAGTTCCCAGCCGATTCTAGTTTCTTGCACTGTAGACAAAACCTAAAACAAAAATTGTGCTTAAATGAAAGAAATAATTTAAACTGGCGATAATTTACACATCGAACCCAGAATAAAAAAAAAACTTACATTTCTCTAATATTTCACTCCGTATTAAACCAATGGAAACAAGTTGAGAATACATAATTTGAAATGCACCTCACAGAAGAAATGGATGATCATCAAGACGTGGAGGTACTGACAGTCCAGGGTGCGAAAAGACACATTTCTTTGGAGAGTGAATTCTGTCACTCATAGAACCATTATTTTCACACCTGTAGCGAAAAGATACAATACATATGCATGAAAGAATTTTCAAAGATCGTAAAATGTGTACATGGAGCTTTGGGGAATGCGGATTACCCCTTTATTGCCATTGCTCCCAGCTCCACTCTGGCCCGAAGTGGTAGCACCTGATAGGGCCCTATCCATGGGTTGAATAGAACTAATAGCATACTTATGCTAAACTGAATAGCTTGAAATAAAAATGTTTTTCACAATTAAACCGTACTTACATTTAAACTGCGTGCTTATGCTTAGCTGAATTATTTGAAATAGTACTGTTTTTCGACATTAAAACTGTATTTACACTTAACTCAATTGTTACCTATATCTGCTTGAATAGTTTGAAATAGAAATGTTTTTGACCATTAAACTGTGTACTTACGCTAAAGTGAATTGTTTTAAAAAGAACAGATTATTTACATACAAATGGATTTGGCGTTAATGTGTACATCCTGAACCTGTACATTAATTCCATGGAAGGTCAATTTGATCCCCAACTGTATACTAATGATCGATTTTATAATTACTTTTTCGGGGCTGTCCTCGTGGTGTAATGGTTAAAGCGATGGACTGCGGAATCGTAGTAAGCGAGTTCGTATTCCAGTCGCGCTATTACGTTACACTTTTGGACAAATACCCTTGGCAAAGGTATGAACCCCCTTATCCTCCCAGCTATGGGTTAAATACCATCTTTGCTCTTCTTCTGGAAGGATAGCTTTGGCATTAAATAATCCAAGAAGGTTGATATGCCATTAAACAAAGAAAATTACTTTCTCGTTTTTTTTTTTCTTCCTTATTTCTCTCATGATTATATTTTTCGTCCTGTTCTAATGTTGTCTTGCATAATCATTTCTTTCCTAGTGACCTCTCTTTACCTCCATTTTTTGTTTGGTTTTTGCATCTTACATTTATGAAATTTGTCAATGTTTTACAGTTTCTCTCTTTATACCACAAATTAGTAGTTTTCGACAAAGCAATTTGATTTTTCTTCATTTTCTTATTGATTACTGTATTTCCTAATACTTCTTTTACATTCTTTATCATCTTCATTATGTTTTTTCATTCAATTGTCTTCTTTCCTTATTAAATCTCCACTCTCCTTTCTTTTTACAACTCTGTTCATACGCCTTATTTTAATACCTGATATCCTTTAATTTCATGCTATCTACTTGGTTCATCTTTCCTCTTCGATTCCTTCTCACTTTTTTCATTATTTTTCGCTTATTAATTTCATATTTACTTTCTTTTATTTAGTACTCTTTCATCAGTACTTTTCTAAGTTTTTCCTACATTTCTTTTGTTATACCTTCACCTTTCTGTCAACAAATTCCTTTCAACTTTAAATCTCTCTCTCTCTGTCAGTTTTCATATTCTTATTTTAACTTATCTATTTCACTCCAACCGACAGGAATTCTCTTCCCTCAACTTTTCCAAGACACAATACTCCAACATCTATTCATAAACTAACCTCAACCTTCCCAGACTCGACCTGTTCCACACTCCCCTTCTGGTTTGCTGCATATAGCAAGTCATTCGCTATTAGGGAAACAGATTTCAAACAAGCTTACAACTGTCACTCATGAGGCGGCCTGCATGACGTCTTAATTGAATCTGCTGGCGTCACCGGAAAACCCTCGAAAAGTGACGTACTGTAGGAACATCTTCATTTGACGATTGCTTCATCCTACTCTCCTTATAAGTTTCTCTTTACTCTTTGTATTTTTCTTCTTTTTTTAATCTCTTTACTATTTTTTCAGCAACTTTACATTATTCTCTTTCTTTTGTCTGTTTTTAATTTCCCCCATCAGAATCTTTTTCCATTTAACTCCTTCATTTTTTTTCCTTTCAGTTGTGACATTTTGAAAAAAAAAATTCACCTTCCAATTGAACGAAGATCATAATTTTATTTTCACCCCCATCCATATCGTTCTATTCTGATTCCGTACGTTGTTTCCTCGATTTATTTGCTATTATCACGGTTATGTAAAATAATTTCAGTGTATAAGACGCAATATTGACAAGTGTCTTTTTAAATCACCTCAGTACTCTTAATCCTCTAACTGAATAGCGGCAACTCTTGGATAATCACATAAGACGCAGTGTAATATTTGAATACGATTAATAAATGCTTGTTCTTGATCCAAGTAAAATTTTATATGAATAAAGTAAAAAAACAGATGGCTTTTCAGTCAGTGTTACAAAGATTGCTATGTAGGACTCAGTAAAGAAGATGTCCTTGTGCCAAAATTTCTAAGGAAATGAGCCTATTCTTTGAAATAGGACGTTTGTAATATTTGCTTTAAAAAGGGCTTGAAACCTTTCGGTTGGGAAATGTTATTTTACTCACAAGAAATCTTTAGTCAATCTAATGATGTTCTGTACCAAATATCTTATCTTTGCACCATCAGGGTATTTTCCTTTTTTTTCTATATTCTTTGAATTGCTGCATCCACAAATCCTCAATGCTGATGAGTCCTCTACCTTTTCTTAACACAATCTCTGAGAGGGTTGTCCTCGTGGTGTAATGGTTAAAGCGCTGGACTATGGAATCCTAGTAAGCGAATTAGGACTCCTGTCGCGCTATTCCGTCCACTTTCAGACAAATACCTTTGCGAAAGTCATGAACCCCCTTATCCTCCCAGCTATGGGTTAAATAGTACCACTACTGTTCTTCAAGAACAGTGGCTTTGGCATTAAATAACCTACGAAGGTTAATATGCCATTAAGCATAGAAACCAAACCACGATCTCTTATTCCTAAGCCATTCATTTCCTTGTTCAATTATTTTCATCTTAAGTTTTTTCTCACCTATGACAGCTCGGAGTTTTTCACTGGAGCTTGAGTGACAAGTCTCCACAGGTCTTTTACTCTTTGGAATATTTTGTTGTCTTTGGAGTCCGTTACAAGCGCGCCAAATTAGGATAATCGGCACCCTCATGTAGTACAGATTTTTTTCTGGTAAAGTCTATGTATTTGTCATTATTTCGCTTTCGTTTATTTACACCTTGTGTTCTGCTGGAATGGTAAAATCTACAAGATGGCAAGTCCTTTTTTTTTTTTTTTTTTAGCAGCTAATATTAGGCCACGTCTTTTGCGCGGGATTAGGTGATTTTTTTTCTTTTTACCTCAAAATCTCAGCGGATTTTATGTTTCATTCTCTCAGACAAATTCTGGCATATAAAATTTATTAGAATCACTTGCACAATTCCCAATGTATTCCTTTTATACTCGTTTGCTGCAAATGCTAATTATGTGATTAACCGTTTCCTCACTGTTTTCAGACAAACTAAATTTATTTTATTGCGTATTAGTTTTCGCTTTTATATAATTGGTCCTTATGAGTGTAAAGTCATGTATATAGTAAACAATTTTGTTTCACTTTGGTCCATTTATTCGCTTTTCTCTCTTTTCCATTGAAAGAATGATTCAGAGTATCATGCAAAACTACCCAGGTATCCTTTTGATAAGGATTCTTCAACAGAGCTAGGTTTCGAGGTTTAATTGTTCATCTCAAGTACCCCCCCCTTTTTTTTTCTTCCATATCTGTTTGATGGTGTCTGCTTCCAAAATCCCTCAGTACTTGTAGTTTTCTTATATTAAAAGTATACTTATGCTTTTCTTATTGGAAAATCCTCTCCTTTCCGTTGTTTCTCTTAGCCCAAATTTTCATAATCAGTATAGCACATTTTTTCGCAGTCAAAGTCCATTTCAGTATCTAGGTTGTATATCCTAATCATTTATAACAATGTCCACCATTTGTCTTTTGCAAGTATATCGTCTATGTACCCGAAGTGGTTGTTTTTTGTGATTTTTTTTTTCTTTTTTTCTTCTTTATGGTTTTTTCGTTGGTAAAATTTTGATGTCCTTGGGTATCTTTCAAGTTTTTTCATGTTAGCTATAACTTGTAATTTTTTCATAGGAATTTGAGTGAAAGCAAAACTTCTTGGATTGCTAGAGCTCATCTAAGTATAAATGATTTTTAACAGTTCTCTACTTTGAATGGACTTGATTATTCCTCTCCTATTCTGTTCACATACTCATTTCTTGGAACGTATTGAATGTTCCAAGCGATCCAGTCACCGCTTTAATATGACAGAATTATTTAACTTCTCTGGCATGGTGAAGTGATTCATTAAGTTTTTTTCACTCTCTTATATTTCCCCTCTGGGTTCTGCTGTAACAGCAAAATTCATTCTATGATAATTTTCTTGTTAATTAAAACTAAATCTAGTATTCTGACTGGTTTTAAGTGAGAGTTTTCGATCTTAAAAACAAAGAGAGCTATGCGTTTCTTAGACAGATTCAGGTTTGTGCATATACCTTTTATGAGTATGGTCAAACTATACATTTTTGCTGTTTTCAGGAGATCACATTTTCCACCCACTCATGTATCTTGAATTCACTTCCGCTATTTTTCGATAAAGATTGCTTTGCCATGAAAAAAATCAATATCCCATTAAAAAAATAATCTAAACAAAATCAAGTAAATTCCCTTGTGTGTATTCATTTTTTGCTTTGCGATGATTAGTTCTGATGGCATAAAATTTTGCTCTATTGAAAGAGATAAAGCTTTTCTTTTCAGGTTTCCTCTTCATAGCCTTGTCCAGCTTATTGCACGTAATTTCTTTAGTTTGTCACTTGCAGTATCTAAATGGATGATTTTGATCACATTTTCTATCATTCTTTTTGTTGTCTTCAAGTTATTTATTTTATTTTATTTTTTTGTAAATTCTTCAACTCTCTGAATTAGTATTTTTCAAAAAAGAAATATCGAAAGTAGTTCGCTTACACACACACAACGTCTAATAAAAAATTTCTAAGTTTCATGAAGTACATCTATCCATTTTTTTAAAATCTGGCTTTGAACCTTTAAGATTTAGAATTAAATTTTAAAAACTCTCAAATCGGATGATAGTGAGTTTAATCATTTAAGTAATTCGTTCAGATAAAATGATTTATTTCATCTTTACGTTATTATCTTACTCCAAGAGTTTTTCACACAATTATTAGTTTTTGGTTTTTGACTAGAGTCTGATTAACAGAAAGACTCCAAGTTTCTTCCCAGTATTATGGCTGATCTCAACAATGTTGTTGTTTGGATGGTCTTTGTTTGACTTCCGATTTCGAACTCTGCCAGCACCCTTATCAAACGTTTGGGAAGCGTTCTTAGTGCACCAATTACTATTGGTATCACCGTCGCCATTGTTCCATAGATTTGTCCGGTTTTCTAGGAAAGTTCAAGTACTTGTCTGTCATTTTGTTTTCTTTGATTTTTCACTGGGTAGTCCGCTGGTACAGCAAAGTTCACAATTCAGCAGGTTCTCTCTCTCTCTTTTTATATAATCCCTAGGTCTAGTCTTCGGGTTTTGATCAGGTGATCTGTTTATATCTGAAAATCCCGGAGAATGTTGTACATTTCATTCACTAGGACATAGTCTGGTTTGTGCTTACCACTTGGTAGGAAGGTTAACTTTCAATTTCTTGCACAATTCCCTGTGGATTGCCTTGTTCTCCAAGTGGACATGTCCTGTACTCAATTTGCAATAATTTGCTGCATTCGCTTTTGTGATTGATTGTTTCGTCTCTATCAATACATTACATAAACTTGCGATTCTGTTTCATATTATCGAATTTTGCCCTAACATGGTTGCTGCTTATGTATTATCTTGTGCTGCAATTAGAAGTGATTTGATTTCTGTCTCAAGATGTTCCCTTCTTAGCCATTTTTATGTCTTTTTCTGTGATATTTCGTCAGTTTGTTCCTTAAACATGGTTACAATTTTCTTCCCATTTATATTTCCTAGTTATGGTTCAGTTGATCGTTTTGTTGTCGAAGCAGTTTCTGGTCAATTTCCATTGTCTTTCTTTGCAAAATTTTGTAGCTTTCAAGTCGCCGTTTTAATGCATCTACACAATCTTCAATGCTTGCGAGTAGTTGTCCTGCTTCTTTTCTTGACACATATAGTATGTTCTTTGTCTGATGCAAGGCCTTGTCTATCGGCATTAGTTTCCTTGTCCTCTTGTCGAAGATTTTCCTCCGTCTATTTCAAGAATGGTTCCGAGTATCATACAAGTGGGACGTCCTTGTGGTTTATCCTTTCGATGATATTTCTGCAGCAGAATTTTTTTTCTTCTCCACCTGTTTGATGGTGTCCATTTTTAATGTTCTTTAATACTGGTAAATTTCCTTTTCTCCGACTGTTCTAATTCCTTTTTGATTTTCCTGTTCTATTCCTTCCGTTATTTGACTTTCTAATTCTCATACATTTCTCTATGCCAAATTCCATTCTTATATCCAGACTATAAATTCATTGTTTGTATTAGCCGTCAGTTCTTTTTTTATTATTAGCAAATATCTTGATGTTGGCCATGTACATAAGCTGCGTAATCTTCTTTTCTTGCAATGTAGTACATTTGTTGTATCCTAGAATTTTCTACTTATGTGATGGAGTAGCATCATATCTATGACAAATAGTAACGGAGAAAGTGCATTTCTTTGGAAGATATTTCTCTGAATTTCTACTTCAGCCAAAGTATTTCCTCCTGCTTTCACTTTCCAGTTTTTCATGGCTTATTTTTTTCTTTGTGAGTTTTTTTTGTAGCAGTGTTAGCTGGTGCTCTATGACTGGGGTCTCGAAGAATCTTCTTGGTATTCTAGCAGTAGTTTGTATACTTTCGGCTTCCCCTCCTATTTCTAAATCCTCCAGCCCACTTGGCGAGCTTTTGGGTGCTCTCCGAGTACACCTTTTAGTATTGGTACTAACGTCATCTCCATGGTCCCTAGCTTTTCTTCTACTTTGGCAAAGTCCAGGTACTTATCTGTTTTTAGTTTTCTTTTATTTTTACTGCCCATTAGGGCAAAGTTCACTATTCAGCAACTTCTCTATTTTTGTTTTTGACTATCGTTAGGTCTTCAGGTTGGGATCCGTTTGTATTCCAAAATCTCAGACCATTTTAAGAGTTTCATTCTCTTGGACGGATTCTATTTTGTAAATTCCATTTGTTAGTATAGTCAACTGTCAATTTATTGCCTAATTCCCAATGAATCCTTTTATTAGCCAGTCGTATCTAGTTTTGTTATTTTACTTTATCCTCTCTGTCTAAATTCTGTTCCTGTCTGTTATATAGATCTTTAAACAACCACTTTCACTTACGTGGCTTAACTTTTTTTTTCATTTTTGGTACTAAACATAAAAGAAAAAATTGAATGAAGAAAGTTTTACTTTACCCATTTTTTTCTCAAACTTCTCTTGGTATCGTCAGCATAAATCAATATGAATTTTGTTTCCCTTTTTGGAAAAATTAAGTTGTCGCAATTCTATTACGGATTTCTACGTTTAGTAGTTGGTTATATTTTTCATATCAAGTGACAAAAATTGTCTCGTTTTTTTAAATCTCACGAACCACAGCAACATAAAAACTTGTCTTAGATTTTATGTTTAATTCACCGGTCATTTATTTATCAATTGCAATTTGATCTTTCCGTAATTCCAATTTATTTACTTAATTCAGTGTTTGAATTGTTTTTCTTTAAAACATTTTGTGTCTTATACCGATAAATTTGTTTCATCAATTCTTCACTTACATTTTCCTTAAAGCACATAATCCAGCTAATTCTGTTGAAAGTTCGCATGCGAAAGGATTTGGATTTTTTTCTTTCTTTCACATTTATTTTATTTTTATTTTTCGTTGCGTTTCAGCATTGGAATATTTTAGAAATGTTCGTGCCATCAGTATATTTTTTTTCTAAGTAATTCAAACTACTTCTCTTCGGAAACAATTTTATATTTTCTCATAGAATTGTTTCCTTCTAAACTATATACCGCCGTGTCATTTATCTTATCTTTTTTTTTTCATTCTCTTCAACCTGACTAGAATTGCATTAAGTTTTTTTTCTTTTTTTTTTATTCTTTAGCAAAAATCTTTTCGCGTTATATATTCACACACACACATATTTTCTGTTTCTATGCTATTTTCTTCGGTGGATTTTACTGCTTCACAATTTAAACTGTAATTCTTATATATATAATCTTATGCATAGAACATTTTTATTTGCTCGCAGATCTTTATTTGCATAGGATTTAGTTTCGGTTTTCATTTCTATTTCATCACATAGAAATCTCTTCGAGTTATTTTCCTTTTATTCGACTGACGTGCCTCTTTCTCCATTTTTTTCTATGGTCGTATTCTCCGTTTCCACCTTTTATCTCTTTTAGACTCTATAACTCCATTATGCCATTCGTTTGTACATGTGTGTATGTGTATGTCTTCATTCGTGTAAATGTATATTCATTCTTTTGAGTCTATGAAACGTTATATATATATATATATATAATAATAATTAGGCTTGTGTTTATGTATATGTAATTGTATGTGTTCATATGTATATCATCTCCAGAGAGACTCATGTGTGTGGGTATGTATATAGTTGTGTGTGTGTGCGCACACACACACATATATATATATATGCTAGTCTATCAAGATATACAATAAATAAATGTTTATTGTCATCCACAGACACTGTTTCATTGTATCACAACGCTTCAGTGTGGCTAAACACGCTGGACGATCCAAGCTGGGATCGAAACCCGCCAAACATTACGCTAGACTTGGTATCTTAACACTTACCCCTTTGACGATCTATGTCAGCACGGGAGTTTTAATGCATTTCGTATTAGCTTTCTTTTGTTTGTTTTGCACGATCGGATACCGGAGTGCTAATATTTTTTAAGACTATTGCATTCGACGGGTGGCAGCTGTTACTTCCTTTGCCAGATACCCCATCTTTGGAGGGGAGCAATTATATTGTCATCAGCACGCGTGTATATATATATATATATATATATATATATATATATATATATATATATATATATATATACACACATGTATCCGTGTATGCATACATGGGTGGGTGTGTTTGTATATATATAGTTATGCGTGTATATATATATATATGTGTGTGTGTACATAAATATAGATGTGTGTGTATATATATATATATATGTGTGTACATAAATATAGATGTGTGTATATATATATATATATATATATATATATATATAGTAATGTTTGTACATAAATATGCGTGTACATAAATATAGATTTGTGTATATATATATATATATATATATATATATATATAGTTGTGTGTGTGTGTATATATATATATATATAATTACCCATGTATGTATTTTTATAAAGAATTGTTTGTATACATACATAAATATACCTGTGAATATGTATATATAACTGCGTATACAAGGATGTGTACATAAATCTGCAAGTGTACGTGTGTGTCGCATTTATACATTAATTTCTTTTTTCAGCAAATCTCATCTTTAGGACTTTTCTGCGTTTTTTCCTTCTCTAAGAATGTCCTTATTTTTAATTCTTTGCGTATCTTTTCCAGAATAACTTCCCTAATTCTTTTACTTTATATTTCTCGTCTAGTTTTTTTTTTACCATATCACTGAGCTCTTCTTTTACTCCTTCTTCCTTCCTCATGTTTGTTTTATTCCGGTTTCCTTTTTCGCTTTTCTACTTCATTTCTCTTAATATTGCACTTTTTCTTTTCTTATCTAAACCGTTTATCTTCCTTTAATCGCTCTTTAGAGTTTCCTTTCCCAAGTTTTTTTTTTTTTTTTTTTTTTTTTTTTTGCTCTTTTCACTCTCGAGCCATAGTTTTTTTTTTTCCTTTCCTTTCTCGCAATGCTTTCTGGTTCGCGTGTGAGTTCGATAAACGCAGATAAGATAATCGCATGAGTGAATCTCTGCAAATAAAATTCTTCAGAACAATGATTCTGCAGCTGAAACATCAAAAGGCGCCGCTATACTCGCCTCCATCCAGACAACACTCGTGTATTCATATCACGACCTCCCCTTACAGATGTTCTTATATATTCCATTAGATTATTTGGCTCACGCGATTGATAACGAATAAAAGAATCTTCCAAACTGCTTCTTGAATAGACCACGGGCCAAAAATGAAAGAACTTTTAAAAATGGAGAAGTACCAAAACCTCTCCCAAGAACTGAAGAGGATAATGACTTCCATCCTAAACGTTTCGCCGCAATAGGAGCGATGTGAAAATTCTTAGAGTATGAATTCAAGTAAGCGAAGATACATTGAAACTGAAATAATGTAGGCTATTTTGCTGAGACAACTGAATACATCGGTGGTTTATACAACTGAGATAATTACCTCAAAGACTTAAGTTACGGCAGAATTGGACTTAGTTCCTAAGCTACATTTCTTTTTTCAATTTACAATACTTACAACAATCTTCTGGAAGCTGCTTTTGTCGTAACGCTTTTTTTTTTTTAAATGGAATGAGCGACACCATTTTAAATCCTTCACGAAGATGTTTGCATTATACATAACGCTAATATCCTTAAATAAAAATAAGTATAAACCCTATGTGCACTGCACTTATGGGTAAATAATATAGCAGACTTGACTCATTAATCTTAGCATGGTGACTAATCTAGGAAATAGAAAACTGAATTAAAACCAATTATACTCCGATTAAATTTGACCTTGTGTAACATTCTTTTGTCGGAGGGCTTAAATAAAAAAAAAAATGGAACTTTTACACCAAAATTCTTTAAAGACAACGATCTTTATGAATATTTGTTAAACATTGCGTAGTGTGAAATATGGCAGCATTAATATTGAACTCTGTGGAATTCGATTATTTATAATTCTAAAGGGTTTTTAATTTAGCTTGATAACTTGATAACTTATTTCACATGAATAGCTTGTGAGTGTATGTATCAAAATAGTTTTCCCATTTCCAATAAGTGGTTCCTGGACAGTCAGATGAGTCCTAAAATGTATTGCATTCTTTTACCCCTGTTTTTTGAACAGTTTTGACATTGGATATTGTCTTAAACATTAAATCCAAAATGGATACGACAATTGAACTATCCAATTCCATCAAGGAAATCCTTTTCCAGTGTTTAACTCTTTTCATATTTTTCATGTTCATTGATCAATTTACGCATATTTCTTGCCGTTGGGACGTGTTTGCGCATTATTTTTAATACTAATAATATGTTCACTGTGTGTGTGTGTATATATATATATATATATATATATATATATAATATAAAAGCGTATCGTCTTTAATTCCATTTTTCCCTATTCCAAACTAGCCAATAACGCATATTATGTTTTGCCATTGTTTTTTTATCTTTATCTACTAGACTTAGTTTTGTATGAAACCAGACCATATGTGTGAAACAGTGAGAATTGAACTCAGTACATTAGCAATCGTAGCATTTCCTACGACAAAAAAAAACTAGGATGACGAGAACAATGAAGTTTTCACTCATCAAGAATAAATCCATCTTAGTAGACCAGCCATTGTTGAACACACTCACGATGTCGGAAAGTAGGCAACTGGGAAGTGATTGAAACCAGTTGTGCTTCAAAAATCGATTTTATTCTTTAACTATCGTTTGTAAACAAGAAAGGATTTGGTGCTTTATTTAGAGCTGGACGAATTTTCTCAAATACTAGAGAATTTAAACGTTGCCTGGTCTTTTCTAAGTATAGATGACCATACTTATTCACCACTAAAATGTGTATTGTTAGTACCAATCCTTAGGGAGTCTAAGTCTCAATCTTTTTGTTTATTTTGCTTCACAATAATGTTATTCATTGACAAAGATGATGTCACTTGGGGAAAAAATGTAGATCTTTCCATCATAGAACAATATTCTCAGCGGAATGAGCAATTCCCTTTCGTACTTCTGTTTTCAGTGAGCAGAGGACGCTAAAATACATACACACACACTTGTGTTTGGGGAAATTTACAAGCCTCTACTAATGCACATATTTAGTAAAAGATAAATAAGCATTGAAATGTTATATAATTCCATTTCTTTTCTTTATAAAACCATACATGCAAGCACATGATAAAATTAGACGTTTTAAAACATTCAAATGTGACGTACTAACCGGAAGTTGTAAGATGTATCCTTCCAAGTCAGTGAGTGCTCTACTTATGTCTTGAGCCAAAAGAAATTGAACTAGTCGAATTTTCTTTTGTAAAGAGCAACAACGTCTTTTTTTATATCAATAAAGAAGAAACAAACATCCCGTCTTCAGGTAATTTACTAAGCTTTTTGCAAAGATGTGGCACAAGATCATATGAATGGAGACTCGAACTCGCTCGTGTAGGTTTGCTAGTCTAGCTTACAAACCATTACAAAACCAGAGGCGTCTTGTGCAAATTTTTGATGTGGATTTTGAATTTCCAGGTCATTAACTAATCTATGATCAACAGAAATGTGATTGTATTGCGCTTGTCTTTTGATACCTTGTGACTGCTCTCCCATTTTATCTTTCAATGGTGCACACACATTTACTACATATGTGATAAGATTTTTCTAATAAAACTTTTGAGAAAAAAGTGGACAAGACGTATCAAAATTGAATGTTAGGTTTGAATGACTTTCGAAAGAAATAGAAAGGTATAAAACACTGACTTGGACAGTGAACTGTGCAAACTTTATTTGGCTTTCACACCTTAGAAAATATGCACTCAATTCATGCAAATACACTCATCTTATAGTACGCAATAACATGTTGGTTCCTGTAATTTCATGTTAGTTGAGTGGCTGTGAAGATGGATTATATCTTGAATCTTTATTGGCACTTGCGTGATTGTCCTAGTGAAAAAGGAGCTTAATTTGCGCTGTAAGTGTCTCTTTACTTATATCTTTATCGTGAGTAAATGGTTTCACAACATTCTACTGGCTCTTTTGTGGTAAATTCGCATATAGTTATTTCATGATTTATGCAAGTCTAGCAATCTGAATGAGAGTGAATGCACACACACACACATATATATTTATATAATCTCAAATAAAGTAAAATTATAAATCGTTTAATTTAAATTATATACTTTGTGTGCTAGTTTATATACGAGTATTCATGATCACCTTCAATACGTATTTGTTAATATGATTAAAAGTTACCTTATGTTCAAACATTGCAATTGTATTGATCTCGAAAAGGATGCTTTATAACTGATCATGTGCATAAATTAATTTTTCCTGCCGGCTTCAGATGATTTAAGAAAAGGTGTACGTGTTTTTCTTTTCTTTTTTTTTTTTTTTAAGTAGAATTGAACGTTTTTCAATTCATTCAATCTGTTAATTTAAAAAATGTGAACCCAGGCTTGGTCTTCGAAAAATGTCACTCTGTTGGCAGAGCTAATAATATACTAACCTTATGCCATGACGATGTGCAAGACATCCCCCCAATAAAGGGAGTTTTGATTATGGGACTAAACTGCATCTGATAGTAAGGCTCCAGTTCGGGGGAATAAGTGTGTGCAGTATCCTTTCATTGAAATAATTCCCAGATTCTCTTTGGTCTCGACTTAAAGTACCTGTTAATATACCATTTCTAGTCAAATAGTTTTTTGTTTTTCATATAATTAGTATTACTTCGGACTAGTGCAAAATTCAAATTCAAAAGAAAAACTACACCAAAAATATAAATATGAAGATACAACGAATGGAATTCCCTAACCTCACAGTTTAAAAACTCCTTGATGGTTTGACATGTCTTTAAAATAAATTTGATACAAAGCATTTATGCAGACACATATTTTGCATGCATGTGTAAATGTAAATACATGCGAAAGGTGACTGTGGTGGAAAGGTTATCGTCGATGTAAATGGATTCTGTCTACTAAATGCTCGTTTAGATCATGCTGGTTTTATCCCACTACACGCTAAAGTATTTTGCTATTTATTCTTATGAGTAAAATAGTTGGAATACTGAACCCCTAAGCCTTGGAAAAGGTACCTGTCTGGAAGACAAAACTAAAAAAAAAAATATTCGTAGAAGCAATACCACATTGTGAGACATTGCTACCTCGTTCTTCTGTGATCGACAATTGTGGCTAACTTACACACTTTTTCCCTACTTTGAACAATATACGGAGACATCCAGAATAATGAAAGAGAAAGAAAATCCATAAGCAAAAAGTGTGTAAATACAAGTTACAGAAAAGAAAAAGGTGAAAAAAAAGACAAGTAACAATGAAATAAATATTAAATAAACAGAAGTTTGGAAAGGCAAAAAATAAGAGTCAACGCTGTCAAGAATGAATTGCAGCATTAAAATATCATTATTAATACTGACACATCAGCAATAATAGTCGTATGATTAGTTAGGGACTTTTTTTTAATACTGTGGCTACAATACAATAACTAGATAAATATAATGTAGTTAGCATATTATTAATTGCAGGAGTGATTCTCCGCAGAGGATCTGTAAAAGAATCTCCAGTGATAATAAAACAAAAGAACACTAGTGCGCGAAAAGAACAAAAAATATATTTCTCAAAAATGGAGGATAAATATGAATCGATGAAGCAATGGACTAAGCAGAAAATGTTGATGATATGACTGGAAAAATAATAGGACAAAAAACGAAATGAAGAAGAGGACTAAAAGAGATGAAAGAAATAAGCAGCAGGTGAGATGGAATAAGATAGAGTTGATATAAAGATAGATGTGATGAAGATTATGTATTTTGGAGAGAGATGTGATGAAGTGATAGTAACGTGAATATAGGACAAAGTTAAACTGAAAGAAAAATAAAACTAGCAAAAAGATAATAAAGAAGACAAATTTGCAATAATATGGAGGAAACAAAACAAACAGGAAATTAGAGGATCAGAATGAAAAGGAAGTTAAGAGAGTGAAAAAAGACTTGCTATGCCATAAAGGGAAACTAATCTGAGTTACAAGAGAAATTGAATGAAAGAAATAAAGCTCAAAACATGGTCTCTTTACTCTTATTGCTAGAATAAATTAAAATCTGACCCAAACATTGAAAACAAAGAAATGCGATTTGGTAAGAATTTATCGGTTTTCCTTCATCTTTTCTTTACTAACGAACGTTAAAGAACATCAGCCGACTAGTTTGCCCTGATGACAAACGAAAATTCGTTCTGTCAGAAGGTAAATAATGAGTTGTCCTGCTTGATGAGATAAACCAAACTAATTTTCTTTATTTGGAAACCTTCGGGGCCCGTGGCGATGCGGATAGAGGCGTTGAGTCTCTACGGTTCCAGGTGATCATTGTCATAAGATAGCGGTTTAAATTCCTACCCAAGCCGGACAGATGTTTACTTGGTCAAAAACGTGGTGCGATAGACAACAACTATGGAAGGCAGTAATTACTGGGGATAAGTTTACAAGACTCAGCATTTCTATCCGAGGTCACAGTTAATCACCTGAAGAAGGCCAGAGGTGAAAATTGGCCGAAACGTTGCGAGAAGAAACAACAAAAAAACTACCAAGATGATGATAAAAAGTCTACAATTAAAAATTAATTCTCAGATCAAACCAAACTACTTTTCGCTTTTCCCTTTTTTCTGTCCTTTCTGGCAACACGCATCTTCTAAGTAACACAAGATATATCATTCTCTGTTTCTCTAGTTAAAATAGTTACTTAGTATGTGACAGTATTGATGGTAATATACATACTTAGCTCTGTGTATGTGTGGATGCATGGGTCGGCGTGAGTATGTGTATGTAAGTACGTGTGAGTAATATACATGTGTATACTTGTGAGTTAACCATAGGTATGTATATGCGTATGGGTGTGTATGTCCATATACGACCCGAGACATTTTGCATGGAAAAGACTAATTCAAACCTATCTCTATGAAGTGAAGATGGCCAGATCAAATGGCCTAAAAATGTCACACCTTTTAGAGACTCCGGGAGAGGTAGAGACCAGGTGTTCTATTTCCAGTCTATGGGTGGTTAAAATCCGGAAATAAAAATGTTCACCTCAGCATATAAGGGTTACTCGACGAAGGACAGAACGGACACAGACATGAAGATAGGCAGAGTAGGTTAAAACAGATACGGAGGAGAGAGGGCCACACATACAGAGAGGACAAACAGAAAGATAAGGTGGGTCACGACACAAAATCCCCTTAACTAAAAATTTAGTCAGCCTTAGTTTTTAGTCAAGGGGATTTCGTTCCACACCAACTCCTCTTAAAAAAAATTATCCATCTATGTTTTCGCCTTGTTCTTTGTGGAACCGTCTTGGGCTGAAGCATATTCACTTAATGTGCTGAGAAAGACAAAACAACGAGGGGTCAGATAATAATGCGGCTCGAGATGTATGACACGAGGATGAATTTCCACAAGTAGGCTTGACAGAAAGTTGTAATATTACTGAATATATATTCTGGGTTCCTATTAATAAAAGAAGCAACATACATTTTTCTTTCAGGGCCTACAATGTAGTGATTTGTTCTGTTAAACATTTTAAATACATTGTCGACACTTATTCTTCCATAGGTGTAAGTGTTTCCCGATTTGATTTGTAACGTCTCCGAGGCGATCTTAATGCAACAGTTATCGTCATTGGAAATTAGGTCGGTGACTCGAATTCAAATACTGGACGAAACTGTGTGTCCGGCGTGGTGTATTCGTTAAAATGAGTCCGGTTCTCACTAAGTGTGTTATACTTTTCGAATCGCCCAAAAGAAAGCTAAGTCGATGACAAGTCCATTTTTAAGTTTTCGTTTAGATGCACGTATTGCTGTCGGGTTTGATTTTGATATTTGATGAATCTCAAAAGAATGAAACTATGCATTAATCAGACATTAGTGATATGCAAGCCAATTATTGACTTATATTAGACTATTTTTGTCTCGAATAATCGTTCGACTCTGGAAGCCGACACAAAAATTCCGGTGAGGTAAAAATACCAATCAGATCCGGTGATTTATAAGTAAAATTTTATCAGTGTCAAACAACGCACGTCAAATTTTGATAATTAAATATTTTTAATTATATGTATCAGCATTTATGAAGAGAAGATTATTAAAAAACAATATAAATAAAATGTCTTGTATCAGCATGATTTTAGAGATTGTTTTTTAATGAATGATGTTATCAGATTAGATTGTGTTTTTTAATTTTTTTAAATTAATGATGATCGGGTCGTAGTTAGCTCTGAACAAATCAGTCATGATTTTCTCAGTTTTTGTGGATATCCACATGAGAAGGCTTGAGATACTGTTTTTACTGTTTTCTTGATATTTTTTTGAATACCCCCTTCCGTACTTTTCTGAATTGATCTTTTAAAACAGTTGAAATTAATAAATCTGATATTTATAGAAAAAGAAATTATGCGAAGATTAATGTATCTAATAACATTAATTTTTGTTTTTTGTATGGAAGCTTAGATCATTTCAATGAGTTAGTGTTAACGAGTAAGATGAGACGTTCATACCCAAACACATTAACGAATTTTATTTGACGTGAATGTTATAAATGTGTGATCTTCCGACATCTTTCCGTTTTATAAATGGATAGTCCGCCCCATCAGTTTCTATTTTCTCTCGGCAAGATCAGAAGGGGTCACTTTTTCAACGCAGCGATTTTTATTTTTCGGTGCTTCTTTCAAATAACATTCACTAAATCTTAACCATTAAATAATGTGCGTTTTTATCATTTAATTTTCACACAAACACACAGATGCATTTATTAAAGTTAAAATACTTTACGCATGTATTTCAAAGATAAGAGTAAAATATTTTCATTTGGTAGATTTGGTTAAAGAAGAAATCGTAGATGAGATTTTGAATAACTATTTCAATCCGAAGAAAAACATTTTTCATTTAGTCGAAGAATGTGTAAAATCCTATTTGGAAAGCCATTGGCAAAACGAGTATAAGAGTTTTAGATTAAGTAAAAGTAAAGTTGGTGACTTTAGTCGAAGGTGACCCGAAGGCTCCCTTTTTTAATAGCTACTATACCTAGGTGTAGGAAAGGGTGCTACTCCATTACCTAGACTGCGCCAATTTACTCTTGATCTATACCTTATAATGCTGAGTATTAAGCAAGGAGGCATCAAGTACCATTTTTCTGTCTTTAGTATGACTCATCCTGGGATTGAACCCCGGTTTACCGGACCATTGGTGAACACTCAACTAATTAGGCCAATGGCTCAGTTAATAGTTGAATAATATTTTTTTTAATAGTCCACTTGGATATAAACATAATTTGAAGCATATCATGAACAGTCTCCTCCCTTTTGATTATAAATAATAATTTTATTTGGATATTCTTCGTTGAAATACCCTTCAACATGAATACATTCAAATGCGCTCTCAAAGGATACATTTGATTTAAAATCACCTACCGTAAAAAAAGTTAATCAATGTGAAATATATAAATATTCTATAATCATGATAGTGTGAAACAAAAAAAACCCAGATGATACAATTTGCAAATTAAAAAGAAATATACAGAAACTGATATCTGGGGCAAACTACCATTTAAAAAAAAAAAGCAAAAAAAAAACACCGACATAATTCCCTAAGCTTAAATGTAAGAGTGCTTAATACACAAAGTTGAGCAAAATGCAAATACCTACAGAATCAAGAAATCTACCAAGTCTTCTGACTTTTTAAGTATTTGTGTGTATAGTATATATACACCTCTCTCTATATATATGCTTTTTAACAATCTTAATATCATCGATAAAAAGTAAATTGATTATTTTTGATTGATGAGTAATTATCTGGCTGAGATAAATAGGGAAAAGGATTACATAGTGAATAGGTTCATAGATTAAAAAAAAAAAAAAAGAAACAGATACATTAAATAACAAGCTTAGATAATAGTTTAGAATAGATACATTATGAATTCACTGAGATAGATATATGGAGAGCGATGAGACTGATATAGATAATAAAGAGACTGAGCTTGATATATGCATAAGGGACAGACTTGCATATGAAAACATTTGCTTGAATGTACATTATTCCAAAAGCTTATATACTAGTTGATTACTAATTCCGAATTCTCTTTTATCGGCAAAATCAGAAGTGAAATCGATCAATTCAATATTGTTCTATATACGGCCATTTTCTTACCGATGAGGTTATATGCAGAGACATGTTATAAGTAATTAGATGTCATTATTTTCTCAGATTTGACATTTAATATAGATGTAATCAATGAAAATTACTTAATCTCATGAAAACGCAGGAGATATAATTATGTAATGATTAACAATAACCGGACGCGTGGAACAAGGGAATTGTCTGATTTGGAAAGGGCGAAGATGGAATAATGACTCTACGTCAAATCACATAGAAATTAGAAACACAATTTTCAACTGTGAATTGCTCAATTGAAAAAGAAAGAGATCCGTTTGGTTTTAGTCGATATGAACTGACATATATATGTGTGTGTGTGTGTGTGGTTAAAAGAAAGTTAAGAGTCTAATGATTTAGCATCTGAGCTATCTTAAAAAGTGTAGACTTTAAAATTTACTACATAGAGTGCTGCTCCCGTTACTCAGTGTTTAGCGCATTACCAAGATCAGACTAAACATTTGGTGATCCTGAAAACACTTGTCCATCTGATTAATAAGAAGGGTAAACCAGGGATGAGATATTTTATATCCACACTAAAATATGTAGACAAAACTATACACAGATTGAGAAAAATATAGAGAGATATAAAAGAACATATATATATTGTGTCTCTGTTATATAGAATTGTGTGTGTGTGTTATATATATATATATAATGGACGGTCTATGTGTGCATTATATACAGTAGGAGATCAAAATTGTTTAATGATTTTTTACTTGAAAAACTTTGCATGCACGTTAACGAAATTTTTCTAAATATGCTTGGAACATATATGTAACTATTACAGAATTTTATAAATTTTTTTTACCGTTAATTAATAGTAAAATAAAAATCAAAAATATACATTTTGCCATATTCAAAAGTTACGGAACGCAGTTGAATTATAGTAATTTACGCAAATTTTAAACATCTTTATTACTAATTTTGAGTTATAGTCAGCTGTCATACAAGGAGGCAAAGTTACGCAATTGTTTAACTAGAGAAAAAAAAAACGCTCATTTTTGCAAATCGTGAAGAAGCCAAATTGTATTCTGAACTTGCTGGCTTCGCAGGAAGGTCAAAAAGCGTTGTTTTTCGCGTAATCAGTAAATTTAAAGCCGAGAAGACACTCGAAACAAAACCGATAACTGGCAGGCCTCCCTTGACAACCAAACGGGAAGATAGGATAATTGTTAAAATGTCTTTAAAAGACTGTTTCGATACAGCTACGTATATTTTTCGTGCATTTTGTGAGCAAACTGGAAAGACAATCTATAGAAAAACTTTCTCACAACTTAAATAAGGAAAAATTAGTGACTCGGAATTCATGTCGCCAACCTTTGATTTCAAAGAAAAATGAAAAGGTTCGTCTTGGCTTCGCAACAGAGTATATCGTGTGGACAGAGGAACAATGGAATTACGTTCACTTTAGTGATGCATCTAAATTCAACTTGTTTGGATCTGATGGTAAGAGGTTTCTAAGACGTGAAAAATGGGGAAAGCTTATCTCCTCAGTGCGTTAAGGAAACTGAAATTTAGAATGTATCGTAATGATGTGGGGGATTATTTCTTCGGCGACAGTAGGAGCCATTGTTCATTTTTACGGTAATATTAATGCCAGTGTTTATAAAGAAATTCATCGCAAGCATTCTCTTCCTCATTTACGCAAAATGACAGTTGGAACTCCAATATTTATGCAAGGCAACACGCCTAGCCACAAAACTATATCTGTGTTAATTTTCTTCTTTTGAAAAGGAAGGAATAGCTGTTATGAAGTGGCTACCACAAAGCCCAGATATGAATGCAATAGAAAATTTATGGTAAATCATTAGAGAGAAAGCTCAGAACAGAGATCTCCTCAAAATAATGATTTATGGTGTTTTCGGAAAGAAGAATAGGAAAGTATCACTTCCACCTTTTGTAAGATGTTAATTGGTTCATGTGGTGGAAGATGCAATGAGGTAATCCAATGCGAAGGAAAATTCACTAAATATTGCATTTTTGTTTAGTTTATATATTGATCCAACAAGCATTTATGATGCGTTCGTTAACTTTTGACCCGGGCAAAATATATATATATTTTTCAGTTGACTATTAATTTACTGTAAAAGAAAATTTAGAAAACTTTACATATAATAAATGCATGTATATTCTTAGTATATTTTGTGAAAATTTCATGAACGTACTTGCAAATTATATATATATATATATATATATATATATATATATTGAATAGTGTGTGTTTATACAGTGAATGGTGTGATAATTATAAATACAATGAATGGTGTATGGGTTTATATATAATGAATGGTATGTGAGTGAATGTGTGTGTGTTTTTATATATATATATATATATATATATATATATAAATGAATTTTGTGTGCCTTAATATATTTACCAACCCATCTACACGGGCAGAAAGTGACACAAGGTCAATTTTTTAGTGGAGTTTAACAGTTTTGAATTTAAAGTTGTCTTTCTGCTAGACTGGTTGCTTAACCAAGGCTAAAAAACGCGGCCTGCCGAACTATTTACCAATAAATGGAGGAAGAAAAACTGGATTATTACATTTTCCAAAGGTATTAGTTAGCTGAAATGCAATCAGCTTCTACCAGGATTTGAACTCGTGTCGCCTGCTATTTCCTACTCTATCTATCTATCTAAATAAATATATGTGTTTATTAATAGCCTATAGCAAGCGGCAAGATTCATTCGCTCCCCCGTGAACGGAAACAAAATAGAGTGCATGATTTTTAAGCAAGGAGGCGGCATAGCCTCTAAGTGACATAGCTCGAGAATTATTAAACAATTTCACATACCTTGACAGCAAGATCCCATCTACTGACAGTGATATTAACATTTGCCTATCAAAGATGTGGGCTGCTATTAAGAGCTTATCTATCATAAAAATATGATCAATCCGATAAAATAAAACGTGATTTTTTTCAAGCATTTTCTGTATCAATACTTCTGTATAGGTGCTCTTTATGGACGCTAATAGAATGCATGCTCTTTATGGACGCTAATAGAATGTATGCTTACAAAGCTAAACAGGGGTAAGAGAAGAATGCTGCGTGCTATTTTGAAAAAAATCCTACAAGTAGCACCCATCAAAACAGCATATATCCAGTCACTTAGCTTCCATCTCAAAAATCATCCAAATAAGATGAGCAAGACATTCGTGACACAGTTGGAGAAGTGATAATAAAGGATTTAAATTGATGGAAATTTCTGCGTAATCAGATCAATACTTTATAAATATTAATTATTTGCCTATTGTTTAATCTATCTTAAGAAACAAAGAAAAATAAGAGTAATTGGTGATTTCTGAATGCATCCTTTTCCAGATATACGGATACTGTTATATATGGATGGTAGTGTTCCACTATTGAATATTCAGTTAAACGATAAAACTGCAAGGAATTCATGATTTTAATTCATGTGACATTCATCCTGTGTATATGTGTTCTCATCTACTCTTAGATTTAGCAACGATAAAATAATTTCAGTGTGCAGAAAAGTAATTCCTATTGTTATATAGTCATATGCATCTACATACATGCAGAATCATAACGACACAATAATTAAACAGACGAGTGAAGGTTCCTTTAGAAAATATTTATACCTCTCACTTTATTTGTAAGGTTTGAAAAGGGTTACTCAAGGTTTGAGTGAGAGAGGGAGTTGGAGACCGAACATAACTGCAATATATTGACCCCCACTCTTATGGCCGTCAGCGTTGTCTTTCTCGTTCTCCAGATGCCCAACCGGAGGCCCAGCGGCCCAGCTCTCTGCTGGATGATGGCTTTCTTTACTGCATCTTATTAGCAACTTCTCTGGACCCCAACTCTTCTGGGCCCCAAGGGCCCCCTCAGCCGGGCTTTCTCTACCACATTTTGTCTTCTAACTCGTCTAATCTCCAACTGTCTGACTTTTTGTCTTGACCAAGTTATATAATAGTTCAACGCCCACTCAATCGCCTACTCGATCTTTGGAATGGCATGTTTGATCGTCATCAAGCGGAAATAACTGTCATGCAGTTCACAAGTCACTCTCTTCCGGTGCATCATTCTATGAGTGTACCATGGGAATTTTAGCTTGTCCCATTTTGTTAGCCAATTTCCACCCACGCGATTTCCTTTCATAACTGCCATTAGAATGTGTCACTTCCTTCTGGTGCATCACTTTGAATGGCATTTTTGGCCGGGTCGAAGGTCAAAATACAACGCTATTGCAACCATGTCTACCTCTCAATAAGAAAATAATATACACATCATCATATCACGCCATCAGCACGGATATATCTGACCCTCTCCCACCGCCCTTTTCTATCGTCCATCGCTTCCAGTAGGTCTTCAAGGCAACATCCTGTATCGGCAGAGAGCTGTTGTCGGTAGGTTCTTGCTGGTCGTCCTCCCTTTGCTCGTCCATGTAAAGGTGTCTCCAGGAGTACGTCCCTTATGAGTTCGTCCTTACTTCTTCCGCCGTGTCTACTTCGTCTGACTTGGATAGCTTTCGTGATGGGTGGTAAGTGACCGTACAGCTGCTGCTTTGTTGGGTGCTGCCACCAGGTCTTGTTCAGTTTTGCTCGCAGCATTCTTGTGTAGTTGCTGTCAAGTTTTTTCTCCATACGTTTAGTTAGCATCCACGTAGTGCATCCATACTACAGTATTGTTGGGTATCACCCACTTTTTTCCACACAATGAACTAGTCCATCTGCCATATATAGCAGTTCCTATTAATACCAGGGCAGACTAGAAGGTGAAGAGCCGCTTCGTATAGGATCAGCTTTTTGCTGATTCAGTTGTCGGGTCGCATTTCGGTCGGCCGTGCTGGCTGCGGCGCGGATCTGGCCGGGTGCGTCTCGGTAGCTGGATTTTTCCTCCGGCCTCAGGGGGCCTTCCCCCCCAGGCTATTACCCCCTTCGGGGGGGGTTGATCGCCCGGCGCCTGAGGCGCCCCTAATAAGGGGAATCCCGACGGGGCCGTAGATATTTGTGGGAAATGCCGGGCGCCCGGACCCACCAAAAAAGACCTTGTGCCACTCTTTCACGTTCGGGGTGGCGTGGAACAAATACCGCAGCTTCTTATATGAATAGTATTAGAGCGTTGGAGACTGGAGATCGCACTAGATCACCTTACTTACTACCGTAATAACGGAAGCAAATACTACCGTTGGACTATATCTTTATTCTGTATTCACGAATCCTAAGTTCTTGTCTACTAATAGTCTCTCTATTGTATATACTTTTTCCTGTGAATATATCTCTATTTCCTCTCAATCGTGGTTTGTCTTTTATTTAATATGACAAGCGTTCAATAACCAAAACGCAACAAGTATCGACACGACCGCTGCTTAATCATAATAAACTATACTATTCTATGTCATGCATAGCAAATCGAATTCAATTAACTTTCAAAATTCAACTGAAACGGTTATGTCATACAATACCGATAAACAAGGAAATCTTGCAACAAAATGTTCATGTAATATGATAGTGAAAATAAAGCCCAGGGATATCTTTAGGAGTTCTCTTGTGGAGCAATATTCAGGAATGTTTTTTCTTCAGAGCTCTTAATGAGAAGATAAATTCTTAGAGGATTCGATTGTCTCTTCGCTTCAGGCAAAATTAATGCCCAAGCTCCAAGTCTGACCTCGTTGCTGGCTTGTATGTCTATAAATATCGAGATTCGGCCCGTTATGAAAACCAGGTGTCGGCAGTTGATAAGCAAGGTGTTGAGATACATCCACGAAACATTGTTGGATTGGCTCAACTCTATTTTTACTCCAGTTTCATGGTTCTTGGCTTTGTGGCAGATAAAGATTATATTATTTTTTTTTTAAAATGTAGACGCATTAAATATAATGTTCCGATGAAAATTGCAGACACATTAATAACACAAGTGTCGCCATGGCAAAAAACCCAGCAATATACAAAAAAAGTATATCTATGGAGGAAAAAATTCTCTAAAGCAAATTGCTTCACTCTTTTGTCGCTCTAAAACGATACATACTCATACGCTTCCCATTTTTTTTTATTTTGTGCAAAATTCAAGAGGGTGATTTTCATTCCTACCAATTAAAACTGAGAATTCTTAAGGTTGCTACATTATTAGCCGACAAAAAAAAAATTCTTGAAGTTTTATATTTCGAAGAAGTAATTGAAACAAAACATTATCTAGATAGGATAAAAAGGATTTATGAGAATTCAAAGAAAAAGAAAGGAAAAAAAAAACTATAGAAAGAAAGTGGTAAAAAGAATGAATGAAAATTACATTCAGAAAACCTCAGAGAAAAAATAAAAATACTTTAAAGGAATGTAAAAAAAAAAAATGGGGATTAGGAAAAAGTAAAAATAAAATAAAGGTAGAAATGAAAAATATAACGAGAAAATTCGAATATAAAAAGACAGAAAATGTAGGAATGAATGAATCATGAAAGGAAAGAAAATAAATGAAGGAAAAATGCTTGACTTAGAATGAAACTATATACTGAAAATAAAATAAAAATACACATAAAAGATAGAAAGAAAAGCAGCAAATAAAAAAAAATGTGAGAAACATAAATGACAGGAAGAAAAAATATATATAATGATTGAGTTGAAAAAAGACAAATCTTTTATAATAACGTTAAAAAATTGAGATAGAATTGTATTGTAAGTCGTTTGTGGTCGTTACGAAAAGGAAATTATATTTTCAATAAAGAATTCAATGAAAAAAATTATAAATCACACAATTACTACTACTTCTGATGATGATGATGATGATAATAATAATAATAATAATAATAATAATAACATTTTTTGAAATATGCAATTTGGATCGACTGATGCCGTCGGCACTGTCACGATTATTTTCTTTCGGCGCTTCACATCTTTATGGCATCGCGGCAGCTGATTTGAATCTTGCACAAAAGCGAACAGATACGACATATCTCAGCAGCATTTCATTGTAGAGGAATATTTCGACTAACAGATGGAAATGAATTCAAGCGAATCATTTTTTTCCTTAGAATGATGAAATTGCCAAAAAGTAAATAAATTAAAATAGATGTGCATTTTATCTCAAATAGAGAGGAAAACTTTGACTAGCTAACACAATCAATTTTCATATCTCCTTCCATCTCATCTCACTTTTTCATGCATACACACAATCATTAGTCTTTCGTAGTATTTCACAGATGTTGCAATGGTTAGCGATTCCAAAAATTGTTAAAGCGCCATATTTGATAGGCCTTTCTTAGTAATTTAAAAGCAAGAAGACGATAATTATCTATGGACTTCTCGTCGCCAATAAGATTAGACAAGTAACATTACCTTACAGGTACCAGTAGCAAGAGTTGATATATCAATGAATTTAGGAATCGTTGAACATTGATTCCTAATTTTATAAGGTAGTTTATGACGGAAAATTTATCTTCACTCTTCTTTTTTTTGTTTTTTGTTGATAATTACCAGTCCAAGCAAAGAACCCTTGGACTGACTGTGCATATATTCATGTTATAATGGAAATAAATCCTAAAAAATACCCATAAAAACAACTGAATTAGTTTTAATTCATGTCACCAAAAACTGATAGAATTAAAATAACACACTGACATTAGCAACAACGATTTACCCATAACCAGACATAAAACGGTATCTCCATACAAAAACACATCACATTCAAACGGAAAAAATACTCAAACAGAATATACTCTCAAACACACCAAATTTCACAAACCAATTTTCTTGCAAAAACATGCGAAAGTAAAACACGTGCCCATATCGAAAACAAGCACTCAGTGTTATTTTGTGTGTGTGTGTGTGTGTGTGTGTTAGTATGAGAGCGAAGGAGTTATAGAAATAGTGCCGTGAACGTACACACGCATCTCATAATTTATTGCGTGTGTTTGTGGGATTGTGTGACTAATATATTCAAACTTGGTCTGACGACATCAGTCTTTCAAATTGCCTGCCTTATTCTATATAAATGTATTCATAATAGTTTATTCATTAACACAATGCATCTCTTGATATACATTAAAATATATATACATATACATGAATGAGTCAAAACGTTTTCAATATTTCGGGATATTTAGACCCAAGGCGACAGTTCCTGGTACTTTTTTGTTAAACTGATTTGTCCTCATTATCTCTGAGTACTACCCACCGGATTTCCCTTTTAGAGCTTTGAGCACGGCCTCGGAATGCAAGATATTTGGCCAACCTGACATGATTTTCGAAGTTCTTGCTAATCGAGAAAAAATTCTGGAATGATTTGGTGACTTGAATGGAATCAACAGCCCCTTCTTCACGTCTCGGAAAAGCACTTTTTTTTATTGCCAATGATATTAGACCTTTTTTTAGAGTAAACATCGGGTGGTGATTCCAAAGGAAATATTGTGCTATATTAGTTACTTTTTTTAAGTAATTGGTATTTCGTATTTGAGAATCATTTCATGAAACCTTCAGACCAATTGGGATTGTTGCTTCAGTGAATTTATATCCCATTTTATACTTGTCATGCATCATTTTTCGAATTAGACAATGTTGCACGTTTATCGGCTTCGCTTTCAAATCACACATGGAGTGATGCGATGCCTAATGTATCTGTGTACAATCACGATACTCATAAATGCTACGAGTATCTACCACAACTTGAACTGCTTTGTTCATGTTATACGTACTGCAAAGTAACCGTATCCAATTTATTCAAAACTCTGACTCTTCCCAGTATGAAATTATGAGGTATTCACTGGTGCTAAAACCTTATGGAGAGTATGGTAGATATTCTTTTTTTTTATTTAGAAAAACGTAATTTTCCTTTTATAAGAGCATAAAGAAAAACTTACATATTTTGAAAGAAATTGAAAAGCTAATGGCAAGATTCGGTAAAAACCGAACTTTCAAATTGTCAAAACAAAAGGAAAACAGGCTTTGGGGTTTTTCAATGAGTTGACACTGTTAAAATCATGTAATCTCTTACCCTCCTGATGAGGTTAAAAGATAAGATCTTTGATTTTTGCTTTGGTAAAAGCGAAAAAAATATACTCCCGCGTGAGTCGTGTGCTGGGATCCTTAATTATCAAAACCTCTATATTGTGGTTTGAGTGGGAGACCAATCAAAATCTGTTACGTGGAAAGAATACTCTGCCCACAAACGTAGATTAGTGCATTTGATTGGCTTACCAGTCAAAAAGTAATAAAAGTATACGACATTATCTGTGACTGGTTAGCCAATCGTGAATGTTTGTTCCCATGGAAATCATCTATTAAAATATACCTTTGTGGTTGGATGAAAGAAGAGATCTTATGCCCCTTCGAAAGACAAGAGAATAAAAAAGAGATCTCTCCAAGAACTAAAGCTTCTCTAGGAAAAACCTCACTTTCTGAAAAATTGAACAGCAACAGTTTCTCTTTTAATATATTGTTTTGTAAGTCTACCGTGTTTCAATAAATAAGAAATTAAGAGATTTTTTTTCCTTTTGAGTTGCCAATACTCCTAAGAATCATCCAGAAGTTCCGAATAGATTGTCATTCCTCATTTGTGGGCATTGAGGAAGTTGATAAACCAATGATCCGGAAACTCATGTGTTAGTCACGGAATCAGGGCCACAAAATAACGTGCTAAGCATTATACAACACAAGTAGCTATTGAACTATAAACAGTGAATGTATGAGAATTCTAATTTAAAAGGCTTAATCACGGAAATAACATGATGAATTCAAGTGATATACACAATAATTTAAAATTCAATTGGAGAGCGTTGAATGGTTTTTAGTATCAAAACCGAAAAGACAATGTTGTGTTGAAATTCTTTTGGAATTTATTTCTGTTCATTTTTAAATAAGGTGATATTCATGAATGCGATAAAAAGTTCTGATCTTGAATATTTGAACATGCACAAAATGTTCTTTGATGGTTTCTAAAGAATCCAGAGGACATTCGATCGGTGGAGTGATCCAAATTAACTTTTCCATTGTTACAACTCCGTTTGATCTTTTAGATTTTACTCAAGATGCTAGTCTGAGTCAAATTTTTCTTTTAGTTTCAACTGTTTTTACACGCAAAACCAATATACTGGCAGTAAATTCTGTTATTTTTCAAACACTTATGAGGACTACTAATATATATATATATATATATATATCTTCGAATTTCAATTCGTTGATCCTTTAACACGTCTTAATCATTATCCACTTCTTGAAAAATATTGTATAATTGCGCTATATAGTGGGAAAAAATCACTTATGTCTTAATTGATAAATTAAAAAAAATGATTTTAGCATAAAATTCAATCGTGTGTGTACTGGTGTGTGTATATATAAGTATGCATGAGTGACATTTTGCCTTCTATTTTCCCACCTACCTACAACAGGTATATTAGAGTTACAATGCTGATCTGAACAAATTCTCAGTTGAAAAACACTTTTTTCGGTGTATCACCACAACTGTCTTTTCAATTTTGCCAGTGAAGAACAAAATCTCACTTTCTATGCATGTTGGATCGTGTGTTCTCATGCATATGCGGGTGCATTTTTGAGTTCATGTTTTCTGAAATACAGTCAGGAAGTCAGTGAGAGATATGTTTTGTATTGAGAAATTTCCTTAATTCACAACAATATTGACACCAGTATTAGAACGCAGATAAAGCCAGAATTTGGAATGTCACACACACACACACATATATATATACATACACATGTAATCAATCAAAACAAGAACAAGATTATTTCATCATAAGATTTTCTTACAATTTTCAAATATAATATTTGGAAATATCTATTTAATAAAACTACTCATCCATGCCTTTGCATATACTGTGAATCTCTTATATGCATATGTGTGTGGAATGGAAGGAAATAGGACGGTATTTGAAAAAAAGAAGGCAGTATTGAAAATCAAATCGACATGTTTCTTTATAGGATAACGTCATCAAAATGATGCAATGTTTTATCATAGTGATGGTACCATTAGAATAATGACCCACTTCATATAGAAAAATACATCAGTGTCAATATCTTTTTCCATACAGGCTTCTATTTCACTGAGTGTGTGTGTATATATATATATATATATATATATATATATATATATATATATATATATATATATATATAATGCGTGTGTGTGTGTGTGCATATTTAGTAACACAATTTCAATTAGTACAATTAACGGTAGATTCAAGCTAAAATGATAACACTTTGATACGAATTTTCTCATACCTAGATCATTTATCACTGAATGAATTTAAAACAACTTTCTATTCGGAATTTCATGTACATGTTTCACAGTGGTGGTATTTTTAACGGAAATATCCCACCAAACCAACGAAAACGTGAAACCCATAGTAATGAGTCGACTTCATCTTTTTCTTAATATGGGACTATTCGTCAATGGTTCGGGAGGCCTGGTTCAATCCCAGGTCACGTCATACCGAATACTTTAAAAATGGTACTTGATACCTCCATGCTTAACACTCAATGATATAAGGTATGTATCAATGGTAAAGTGGAGAAATTCAGGGAAAGGAGTAGTGTCCTCCCCTACACCTCGGTGTAGCAGCTATTGAAAAGGGAGCCTTCTGGCCGCCCTCGACTATGGTCGCCAACTTTACTTTACATTGCTATTGGAAAGCTATATATATCTACATACATGCAGTGAAGGAATTTTTCATGGCAAATAAAACATATTCGGTAAAGATGGATTTAAACAATTCACGTACGTCTGCTTAAGATCTCCCAAGTGTTAAATGATGGATTCACAACGGCAAAATAAATAGGAAAAAAAATTAAAAGAACAACGATACACAATCATACACACGTGGCCATGTACTACTGGCAATAATGTGCTTTTTTAAGCATCAAAATGTGAAATTTACATGAATATTCACAATCATTCGTCTCATTTTTACTTCAACCACGAGAGAATGATTGTTCATCTGAATAATTCATATAATAGAGTAATCCCTTTTGAGACCAATTGTACATTTTTTTTTATCCATCTATAGAATTTCATTAAGTAACACAAATCCGTTAATGATGTCATTAACTTTTTTTTTTTTCAAAATTCCAGCATTTTTTCATCATCACGTTAATTCGAAACGCCTCCTACCCAATCTATAAAACCGAAACGAATCAATTGCTTTAGAGTGTATAGCCACCCTCACAGGGCTGAGAGGCATAACATTAAATGGCGTAGTCAATCAGCAGGACCTAGTTCTGCAATTCAGAACGGCTAAGACAATGACGAGTCAGGAAAGATTAAATTTCAAAAGAATTTCTGCATTTTAAAAATCACGTCTTTAACAATCATTTTATTTTAATTTTCTTTCCTTGTATTTCCCCCACCAAAATTTCGGTCTTGAATTATCATAATTCGAGTTTAAATTGAACGAATGGAAATGTAAAAAATGTCTAAAATGTATATGAATTCGTGTCTCCGTAGCTACTATGGCTTATCCAAGTGAAATAATTTGTGAACGTAAAAAAATAAAATATGCGTTAGATACAGAAATAGGACAGGCAGAAATACATGAATGTTTTAATGAGTATGTCTGGTTTTTTACAGTATGTGAACCCGTCTACTGTTATTTTGATTAGGGAATCTTTTAAGGAAATAATAATAATCAGTGATAGCTTCAAGTGGCTATTCTTAATAGAAATAATATACAGTAACATGGCATCAAATATTCTATCAAATATTGATAATTTTAAAACATAACTGTAAATTGGACCATGACAGGAATTTCCTATTAGAGGCAGAGAAAACCTAGAAATAATGCCAATGATGAAGTAATCCACACTCACGGATCTTCACAACAGAAGCGTAAATATTAAATGCGGTTTAATTTCAAACCATGGACACTCATTCTGAAAGGATCACCTAAATATGGGGATCCAAGAGGCCTAACGTATTTCTATGAAGAATCCATCCAGTAATATTAGTATCAATGTCATTGCATGAACGAGAATCAAACATAAACTAACATGTCATTTTCAATGCAATTCTAAAATACATGCAAGTTATATTTTCACGCATCCTTTGGACAATGAATAAAAGTTTGAATTGACCTGAATAGATTAGGATGTTTAATGCTGTTGAATATTTTGAACTTGCTTTGCCGATAACCTCCAACTATATCATGTAATCATTAAACTGCTGTCTTGCTCCAAGTTTGGTTTGTCTCTCGGTCAAAATCACTCTACACATAATCAAGGGGATCAAAATCTGGAGAATGAGGTGGTCAGATTTTAGGGCTGAAGCAGTTGCAGAAATTTTCTTACATCCAAGACTTGTCCTCTTCCTTGTGTGACATGGCTCAGTTCTATTGCCAGACTCAGGGTCTTCTAGCAGCAGCACTCTTGATCCAGACACTTAAAGTAATTCTGAGTTCAAAGTCAAGCACTGTAGGGAAAAGGAATGGAGGCGAATTTCCCCATCGCTAGGAACAACCCCAAACAACATGTGAACTAGGTGTTTGCTATACACCTCTATTATTATGAATATGTGTTCAGATTAACACCCAGGTTTTCTGAAATTTTTGAAGTGGATCTTCAGGTGTGAATGCTAAGATACCGTTTCGAAATTTCAGAAAAAGGGTGCTGCTTTTTTTTTTGTTTTTTTTTTTTACAGGTATTACCCTATTAACTCTAATTTGTTACAAGTAGATAAAGCCTGAAACAAAGCGCATACAGTAAATCATTTAAAATGGTATCAGTTTACACATCCCACTATATATATATATATATATAGAGAGAGAGAGAGTTTAGTAGCCTCTGGATAAAACTGTATTACTATATAAAACAAATTAAGTGTTTACATTAAAAGTTTTTGCAGTTATTTAATTTCTATGCTACAATTATCGATAACCTAATTAATCTGATCTTTCTTTTAATTGTAAGCTGGTCCTGCACATAAAAACTTTCCGAGGACGAAATCGTTATTTAATTTTCACCCTTCTTTAACATTACAATAAATCGCACTATTTTATTTAGCCTTACCCATATGCACTAACCATTAAAATGCATCCATTCTGACGCAGTAGCCCCATCTATCTTATCAGAATAAAATGTCTGTTATATGGAAACTATCAGAAATATGTGTCCTTTGCGTGCAGATATTCAGGTTTAAAGCTATGAAATATATTTAATAAGAAAGGTTAACGAATCTAAATAAGGCATTTAAAATATTATTCATGTTGATTTCGTTATCCATTTCTCGATATAATTATATTCAGAATTGCTTTTTATGTTTTTAACAAAAATAGATATTTATTAAATCAAGTAATTATCTATTTAACACTAGTTTGTTAAAACCAGTATGCAAATTAGTCCATCCATAAAATATGTATACCTTTAATTCTAGAGTAGTATAGAACACCCATTACTGGAGTTTAAACGATTAAATCTCTGAAGTTCGTGTCTTCTAATTTTCCGGGAGTCACTTGCCGTTCCCGCCGGAAGGGTGTTATTGTGGTAAGTGTCTGTATCCAGGGGCCTTCCCCAACCAATACCAGCTTGGCTGAGTTTATCACTTGGCACCTGAAGCATCCCAAAATAGCCAATGCTGATGAGATCAAGCATTTTTTTTGTGACTGCTATGAATCAATTATGGAATCGTGCCTGTCTCCGCCGAACTTTAAAATGACTTTGACAAATCTGCTTTATTGCTATGTTGAATGCGTACTGAAAAGTACAGATGTTTCAAGGCAAATGTTACTCGGCTAGTTTTTTATTTACAGTTATTAAATAAGATGTTAAATAATATTAAGTTACATTTTTTTAATTGAGATTATAACTAAGATTTGTGATACCAGTTGTGATGCACTTTCAGGTAAAAGCTTTTAATTTCTATAATAAGATTAATTAAATTCGTTAAAATTAAACTTTTGTATAGATATAGTAAAAAGAATAGATGTTTATTTTTTCTCATTCATAGATTTATAAACATTTTTTATATATCAGTTAATTTTTAATCGGTGAATGTAGGAAGCAATTAGATGATTAGAACTGAAACGTCTTCTTCCGTCTTTTAAATTAGATAAAATTTTATTAAGAATTAAATGGCGTTCAAACGAAAACTTGCAGTTTTCTTGTTATGAAGCCGTACAGGGAATGAAAAAGTCTTAAAAGAAGGCAGATGATTTTTCCTGCTTTTATGATTTACTTATTCTTTGTGTATGTGTTAATATTTAAAAATAAATGATAGATATTAAATAAATGCAGAAAAAATGTTTTCATTTTTGTTATTTTAAATCATCAGTCAAAACTTATTTAAAACAGATGTGTAAACGAAAAAAAGCACGGTTATTTTTGCCAGCTCTTTTCATCACTCTCGGTTTTATTAGGTAATTTTTTCAAAGCAAATTGGAGAATAAATTACGTCTAAATTTTGACGACTAATTCTTTTTTGTGTGTATGTGAAAACAGTTTCAAATAATATGAATATTAGGCATAAGTAAAAAAGAAAAAAAATCATTAAAGTAGTTAACTTCATTAAAAATTAAATTATTGCGTCAAATTTTTTTGCAGCAGAGGGGAGTATAATTGAAGAATAGCACAACTCGGACACTAGCTCTTCCCATCACTTCAAGCTTTCTTAGATAAATTTTGATTTAACTTTTTTTTTTATTAAATTAAACAGTAATGTATACAGTTATCGTGTTTGTTTGTTTTTAAATTATAGATATGTGTTAAGATTTATCGTCGGGATTTTTCCTCATATTGTTTGAAAAGGAAAAAAAAGCAAATTTTAGAAAACATTTATTTGAATCAATTTTAAAGATCGATGAGTAAAGCAGCATTTCCTTTAACTTTGTACATCAATATTTGGTTGAATATATCAATATAAGTTCATTTTTTAATACGTGTGTAAGACCAGCAGTAATAATTATATGAAAGAATATTGTTAATAATTGAGATTCGAATCGAACCAGGGAGAATGTGTCATAAACAAGGAGATTTTAACGTTGGTGGTGATGTAGTTTCAGACATATAATCTCTATTATAAGAAGATATAATATCAGTCTGTTCATATCTATCTCAAAGGACTAATCAGTAGTTTACTCTTCCAGCGCATATAACTGTCCCATTTGTGTTTACGTTTTTCATGCCTATCTCCGTTTTTCTTCATTCCTAAGTACATAATCATCTCTGAACACTTCCAATTGCTAGAATGTGTATGTTATATATATATATAATATATTGTATGTGTGTTTTCTTCTTGTGTCCTCCTTATATCTATGGATAATTTGATTATTTCTCTCATTCAGTAGACTTATATCAATTTTTTTTTTAAAGATGTATTTATATCTGTCTTATTTGAGTTCCCTTTTTTGTATATTCTTATGACTTACGGTTATTCTTCCTTCATGGAAATTTTTATTTCTGCGTCCATTTCACTATTTTATTAGCTTTGCTTGTTCTGTGTTTACGATATTTTTCTGCCTGGTGAGCCGATAAGCGGATATTTGTCTGAAGAATCCACGATAATGATATTTGGCCGAATCTACTTCAAGATTTATTTTGCGTATTTTACTTAATACATATGCCTTGGAGGCATTTCCACAAGCAATTAATTTCCGTTTTCTCACGCAAAACAAAACTGAAGAAAGTTGTACAGAGCGGAAGTAACGGTGGAAACCACGTGAAATAATCACATAGCAAGATTAGCATACACGCAATTAACAAAACCAAACATTGTTGAAGAGTGAGAGAAAAATGATATAACACGCAGAGAGAGAGAGACAAATGAGGACAAAAACGAGGATAAAAAAGACAGAACTAGAGAAATCTGGAGATTAACTAGGTAGGGAAAATTGAAAGAGAGGACTGAATGCAGAGGGTATATAGAAACTGGGTAGAAAGAAATAAAATGAAAAAAAGGCAGGAATTAAGGCAGATAACCAAAGTGTTATTCGCGAAATAACGAAAAATTATATATAAGAAGGATTTTTTCTTACGAATACAATCTTTCTCTCATATTAATTGATTTATTCCCCTATGGATTTTACACACGGCATCTTAAAAATGTTCTGGAACATTGACTATATATTTTATAATCAGAATAGAAAATGCCATTAAAATTAGTTAGAAAAAGAAACTATCTATAAAGAATATTGGGCTTATAGTTTTTGTCACTCTTTCTCACAGTGTTTTTATATATATATATATATATATATATATATATATATGTAATGTAATTTTCTTTTTCTTTTTCGACCAAGAAAAACCGTCGGAAAGTTAAAGCGAAACCGAATAAGTTTTAACATACGCAAAAAAAAAGTTTTTATTAAAGCTTGAAAAATGTGTTGTTAAAAATCATATCGATGGATCAGCAAAGACAGATTAAGGTCCGTTATAGATTTGCTCACACATGAAAAGTGAAACGGAAAAAGCGACCCTATTTAAGAATATTAACATGTTATAAAGGGAAAATACAAAAAAATATAAAAATGTTAACACCATATGACGAAACCAAATTCATTTCTACTAAAACTTTGAAATGATTTTCGTTTTTTTAATTGAACTTTTTTTCAAGAAAAATCTATTTTTTTAACGATTTCTTGTTAATGTAAAAACGGCCAAATGACGACCCAACTTATTGACAATTCATCCTTGGTGGTTAGTGTAATAGTGGGAGGGTTGGAAAACGTATTTGTTCTTTGAGATAACAGACACAATCCTTTATTACAAAAAAAAATCCCTTTCAAAATGTTTCCTTCTAGCATCTGCGAGAATTTTTCTTTGCAATAAATTTGTTTGACGGATGCAATGAACAAAGTGGGAACACATGAATACAATCTGTGCCTGATATGAAGTATTTAGCGAGGATTTTGAATGCTAATTTAAAAGAAAATGATTGTGTATTCCAAGTATGCGTTACAAAGAGTAAGCAATTTTCGCTTCTTCGATATTCTCATAATAAATAAATCCCTTCAAAGTCAAGAATGAGACAGCGTGTTCATTATCTCTGTCAGTTTATCTCAAAACAAATGTACGTTTTAAGACATGTAGCAGGTATAAAACAAGCGCACCAGATAATCCTTCCTCCATATCTCGTTCTCTTCTCTTTGTCTCTCTCATCCCTAAATGCAGTTGGCTTCATAAAGACGAAACCGATTGTGCAAGAGGAGAGAATGTTATATAACTGGTATGCAAACTTCACTGAGACAACGTGTGGAATTTATTCCTTCCCGTGTTAGCCTCATTTGGAGATTTATTTTGATAGGTTTTAGCTATGATTTTTGTTTCATTTTCAAAAAAAAAAATACACAAAAACCTTGTTTTGTGGTGGGAGTTTATGTAGAAATTACATAATTATTGTGAAATCTTTTGATTGAATGTGTTTGTCATATGTATCCAGGTCTTAAATAACCTAAATCAACGATATTACGTTTGTTTCATAAGTTATGAGACGCTTAAAATCTTTCGTTTTTTACAATTCAAGTGGATATTACTTTTAAAACAAATAGTATGATTAAAAAGTAATATTTAAAATCCATATTCAATAAACTTTGAATTTGCTCATTGAAATTTAGTTTAAGTAAACAAATGTGATTTGCTGATATGATGCGATTCCTTAGTACCCTCACTATATCTCTCTCGCTCCCTATCCTCTTGGCTGCATCCCTTGTCTATGCAGAGTTGGCAAGGTGATGTTATTTCCGTCGGGAATGTCAGTTGCCGATTTACATCGGCAATAACACGCCAGTCCGTGCAACCATCAAGCAACGTTGGTTTGTGTCTATTTCTATGTGAAGTTTTCCAGACGTTTCCTTTTAATAAACTGTATACTTATTTTTATTTTTTATTCATTAAATTTTATTGGCAGTTTCACAACACATTTTTGAGTCTCAGCAATAATTCATAAGATCTTATTGTCTCCACGTGTAACTTCTTTGGGAATACTGGCATCCAGTTAGAACGTCTTTGAGATTAGCAATTTTCCTACATGCTTTGCAAAGGTTTGATGCACTTATCCCTCAGAGTTTTAAATTTAATGGTGTAGGTGATATCATAAACTGGCTTAATGAGAAAACTTAATTGTTTACGCTCCATTTGTTTGATGTCGTTCCATGAAATGCTCATGTCCTAGGTGTTTCCCTACCTTGTCCATGTACGTTGTTTGGGTTGTGTAACACCTATGGCGAGACGCTTGCTTTCCTCAAAACGATGATTCTATTTCGAAACCATTCTTAGTGGTCTCTTTTGGCCACCGCCGTTGTGAATGAAGACCTACTTAGGCTCTTCCATTTGTCAGAGAGCTGATTACTACTTTCATTTAAATTCCTCAACAAGCGACTTCTCGGGTAGTTAGTATCGTTGATGAACTGTAAAATACAACGTTCGTTAAGGTTTTAGAAACTCCCAAACATTTCTTTAGGCAATTACTAAGCGCTAGATGTTTTCAATTCTCGAAATTGACACCTATAATTGCATAGGACATGCCAATCTTGAAATTATACCAAAATAAACACACCACAGCTTATCATTTGCAAGGTCACATTTATCAATAGAGAATAATTCATATTTTAATGTTTTTAAATGATCTTGTCATCGATGATGGAAGGGAAGAGCAGAGATCGAGGCTCTTATGCTTGACTCGCGTATTGTGGGGATTAGCTTCTCATCAGTCACGTCATCCATAAAAGCCTTCAGAAATGAGACAGTTTTCTTACTGGTGGTAACTACTACGGCGTAATAATATCACCATTACCGAAAAAAATGTAGAGATAACATTTCCATCATTATACTAATGTAATTTTTATGATAATTTGTGGAATATTCAGCATTAGAAAATCTCATAACTACGGTTATAGTATCCTTGTGTGTGTGTGTATAATGGGCCATTGATCTGATGAGTAGAGTGTTCGCCATTGCTCCGGGAGACTGGGGTTCAATCCCAAATCGAGTCATACCAAACACTCTCCATAACACCCAGCATTTTCAGGTAAGGTTCAAGGGTAGAGTGCAGCAATCCAGAGTAGCGCCGTCCCCTGCACTTCGGTGTTATAGCTATTGAAAAGCGAGCTTTCGGGTTACCCACGACTAAGGTCGCCGACTATACTTGTATATGTATGATTTTTTTAATAAGCACATTGTCATCGTTGCATTATTAAGAAAATGAATATATGATTTGACGTGTAATTATGATAGGACTGTGACGTAAAGATAATAGGTGGTGAGCTAAATTAAAATAATATTTTTATTTGCTATCTATGTTGTGTAAATGTTATATTACGTATTTTTATTGTAATATATGATGGTGTATGCATAAGGTGTATGTTATATATTCTCTTTGGAGACGTAATTCTCTCATAAAAACTTACATAACAATGTCAACGGGTTGTGAAAGTGCATGGAGTTGGATATAAAGATTTAATGGAGGAAGGTGATACTTAGTTGCGTTGTGTGTGTTATGTGGTCCTTTTATGGGGTATTTAAGTAGTGGGGGTGGTATAGGTAAGATGAATGGGCTATGTGTATGGATCGAAATGTCAGATGTTTGTTCTCATGTTCCCATTTCAGACCTGTTATTATGCTAGGTTGTGCACTTTTCACAAGTGGGTTCACGGGGTCATATTAAGATAGAATTTCTGTTTTTTTGTTTTTTAGCAGTGTGTTTTTATGATGGGTGGGTTATAATTGCTAGTTTTTCGCGGATAAAAAGAAGGCATTTTCCTGGTGTCTTGCTGTTGGCGGGTGCTAGTTCTAGTATTTCCCAGGTGATGGTGTGTCAGATGTTCATGTCTTTTAGGTGCCATATATGTGTACATAAAAAAGTTTTAGTTGAGTAATTTCTGATGTTAAAAAAAATTGTGGTTGCATGTTCTTTGCTTTATGGTGCCCCCTGTTGCACCTACGTACTGAGATGAGCTGTTGGTTTTTACAGTGACTCTGTACATTACATGAGGCCTTCAATAACTGGTTTACTGCTATAACTAACAAAAGCAATACCGCCTTCATCCAATTCTACATCACTGATTACTACCCCTCCATCACCGAATACACACTTGACAGAGCTCTAGAATTAGCAACGCTGCTCATACCCGTCTCAAAAAATAATATCAGGATCATCAAGCACCGCTGAAAATCACTCCTCTTCCATGACAACAAACCATGGATAAAAAAAAACCAAAACCTCGAAATTTTTGTTCGAACAACAAACGGATTGTTAAAATTTTCTGATTTTTGTTGATCGATAACAACGAAAGCCATTTAGGTTTTGCCAAAGAATTTTCTCAGTTTCAGGTTCCAAGCTGTTGATTAGTAGATCATTGTAAACCATTCGTTGGGTCCCTACTATTGCATAAGAATTTGGGTCTCACGTCATACCGTTTTTACATAACTGCTAATATCTTCCAGGGAACTCTGTTTTGCTCTTAGTTTGGTTGGTCCACATTTTGCTGTCGTCTCCATGGGGGCATTGACAAAGTTCTCGTATTCATCATTGGGATTCAGTATTTTTGATATCTCCTGAAGTGCATTGGATTAATGTTTCTTAGTGCTATCGAATATTTGTCGCTAATATCTCTATTGTTAAACCTGGACCAGTCATAATGTGAGGTTTTGGTTGTTTGTGACGCATGCATGTGTAGGCTTAGGCGTACCTTTGCCGTGATAATTCAGTGGTCGAAATAAATTCCATCAAAAGCGAGATATGCCTCACACCTCAAACTGCTTTTCATCAGGATGTAATCTATTTGTGCTTTGCGTAGGTATGGGTCCGTAGTTTTCCCTTTTCTGAAATTTAGTATTAAGGAATGTTAGTCCTTTTTCGAGGATGAAATCCGTTAGGTGTTCCTCATTTCTGTTTGACAAGTTGTGTAAACTCAAGACAAGTCTTAGTAAAATGTACAGAACTATTTCGGGTGACAAGGAGACCGAAACAAATAGGCGGTTAAGGAAGTTCATGGCTAATAATTCTCCCGCCGCCTGGTACATTTTATTATGATTTTTAAAAGAAAGTTGTTATAAATGAACTGGAATATTATGAAATACGTATTAAAATCAATATAGGTTTCATTCAGTTAGTTTGAAATCATTGCTAATATTTTTAAGAAATATACTGTCAAAAATGGCAAGGATAAATCATTTACATTAATCAATGGATTAGCTGATATTTTCTATTTCTCTTGTCCTTTTTTATTTCATTTATTAGTATTCTTCTGTTTCTTTTTCTTTTGTTTTTCCTTAGATCATTCTTTTTATCAGGTAACTTAATACATCAAATGCATTTGCAATTTTTGGTTTTCCTTTATTTCTTTACTGTTACTTTCTTATTTACTTTATTTCTCTCTGTTTCTTCTATTAATACATTTTAGATTGCTAATTTCTTTAGGCAGTTGTTCATCTATTTCTTTTACGGATCTTTCTTCCGTTTATTCATTCTTTGTTTTGTCTCCCCTACCCCACTTTTTTTTCTTAATCATTATTCATCTTTATTGTAAAAAAATGTATCTCCATTTCTATACATTTTTTTCTACCGTCTTTTCTAGTATTAATTTGTATTATTTATTTGTATCGAAAGTTCATTCACTCATTTATTCTTTAGTACTTTATATATATTCATGAAAATTTCTTAATTCTGATATTTTTCATAATTCTATTCCCTTTTTATAATTTAATTTTCTCGTCAGTCCACTCAATTTTTCTAATTCCTTTACTGAGATTTTATTTTTTATTCCTTTCCTTTTTCTTTTCTTTCTCCAATCATTTTTTCTTCTTCTCTTGTCCTACAAATATCCTTTTCTGCTTTTTATTGCCTTCCATCACTCTTCGCTCTTTTTTGCTTGGAACTATCCCTAAAGAGACTTAATGCAACACAAAGAAACTTTTACCGTTTCAGCTGAATTTAGCCAGTCATTATGGTTTGCATAGAACTATTCTAGTAAAATTTCGATTTAACACTAACTGGATCGTCGGGCACTGGTATTTTTAGATGACTTACAATTCATCAATTGTCACAACGCTACAAACCATCTTAAAAAATTTAGATATACTATGAGCATAATACAAAATATTGATAATTTCCTAAATATTTTAGAATTCAATATAAAAATCGCTATCAAGAAAAAAATGAATGCATCGAGATTCACAGTTATGGTTGAAATCATTGAATCGTGGTAGAATCGACTTTCTGGAAAAAGATCGTGATGTTTACACTGTTAGGAACCAAACACGAAAGAGAAATCAATTCCTTACACACTGAAGGATCGATATCAAAAATTGAAACATTTTACTTTTTAATGGATCAGATATGTTTGTAAGGATTTTCTCTTTAAATAGAAAAGGAAAAAATGAAAATAAATGGATTTTTCAGCACAAATCTCAAAGATTATTGTTCTAATTTTTTCCAATTTTTTGTATTAGAATATCGAGAAAAATATTCCTTTTTAAGTTTTTTTTTTTCCTCTTCTCTATTCCACTTGGATTTATTCACGTTAACGCTTTTGATTCTAAGTATGTTTTCCTTTTTTTTTTTTTTTTTCTTTTGAAAAAGGGAGAAAATTATCTCTCGAAAGGAAAGGATAAAAAGAGGCGAAATGTATTTCATTATGGATGTCAGTATTAAGTTTAAATGACACTTACGAATTAGGGTACAAGAATGTAGAGTTACCGGAAAACATTACGAAATAGTAATGTATATATATATATCGTATTGCTAAGTAAAAACCTTTAAGAACATGAATGTCTTTTGAATTGTAGAGAATGGCAACTGAGGTGACAGCTGCCTTGCTTCAGTTGCTGAGATTAGTGCTATAAAAATGCTATGTAACTGATATGAAAATAGTCATGATGTCTGCCGGTGGGAGAGAATACTATCAAGTTTGAGTCGCTCATTTTCAAGAGAAAAGTGTGAAAGAAGATCAACAAAAAATAACTGAAGCTGATTCGTGCCGCTTAGATTTTCTTGTGAAACGTTTACTTACTTTGCGAGGGTCTTTCACACCCAATTATTATTTGGGGCGTTCTCAGAAGTTACTACAAGTCTTATATCTCTCGAACTATCATTTGCCCAGTCGGCTGGGGCTATAGAATACACCGACTGCTTCTCTGCAGAGGGTTAAGAACCCCCCAACGAGTGTCCTGATATGACACTAAACAATCTGATGGTGGGGTTCCAGTGATGATGGAGCTTTGGGGAATGTGGAGTACCCCTTTATTGCCATCGCTCTCAGGTCTACTCTGGCCAGGAGTGGTAGCACCTGATAAGGGTCCTATCTATGGGTTAAATAGAACTATATACCATGCTTCTGTCATTATACTGTTTTTTACATTTAAACTGCGCATTTAATATAACTGTTTGAATAAACTGAATTGTTTGAAATAGAACTGATAATTTACATAAAAATTGATTTGGCATTAAATAACCTACAAAGGTTGATATGCCATAAAACCCAGCAAACCAATCAACCAACCATCATATTTTAGTAGAGCTCAACATTCATGTGTTTTGGAGAATTAATTCTTCCTCGGTATTTCAGCTCACACGAGCATTTTCTATGTTTTTTTGATTGTTCAAAAGTTCTGTTTTCATTATTTATATTATTCGGAAGTTTTCACACCACTTCTATCAGGTGATTTTTCATTGAAGTTAAGTTGACAATAGGTCTTTTCAGGTTTTGAAACTCTTAAGTATTCAAGCTGATATTAAAAGTGCAGTGATCTGGATGGTTTCAATCCTACTTTTGATCTCCAGTCTCTTTTTCCAACCTTTGGGAACTGTTCAAAGATCACGCACTATAATTGAGAGTGTAACGTTATTATACCTAATGGAATAGTGTTTGAAACTTGTTCTTTCAAAAAGTAATATGAATTATAATATTAGGCCACGAGGATTGCCCACAAGATTGGTTGTGCATTACATTGAATAGGAAATCTAAATAAAAAAGGAATCCTAATTATTAGTCAATTAGGATTTATTATGTACAAGCTAAAATTGATGAGAATCAAGTGAATCGCAAAGTTAGACTAGAGAGAGTTGGAAACCACTGAATCCTATAATGAGCGTATGCAACCAGTTGGTTAGGAGCAAGCAAGACTGAGTGGAAAATGGATACATTGGAAATTCGAGAAGTGACTAAAATTTGAACATGCATACAATGATCTGTCTTGGAAAATAGGATCCACAAAATCCTGAGGGATTTTTGGGTAAAAAGTGATAAACTAATCGGGTAAGAACACTGAAACTTGTTCTAATCAACTAGAAAAATGCCAACGATTCTATATTGCCTTTCCAGAAGATCATTTAGAAGAAAGGAAAGCAAAAAGTTAGTTAAATACATAGACCTTACCAGGTAGGCAAACATGTTGAGGAAGAGAGTGATGTGACTATCAATTGCATTTGAACCCTCCGAAAGTAATCTCACATAACATGGAAAATAGACTGGAAGAACTACAGATTTGAGGAAGAAAATAATCAATCAAAACCATAGCACTACTGAGATGAACTAGAATATTTATAAAGGCCCAGCATATCTCAGTAAACCAGCTGTTCCTCGGACAAGAAAGAAAAACCTTAGGTTACTTCCTGTGTTTAAAAAAAGAGAGAAAAAAAACGCATAATAATCTACAATTCTTCATTTAACTTATCATGGCCATTAAGACTACAGTCCAACTAACACCAGCAGGAATACAGAGAGAAGCCAAGGCAACCAGAGGAACTTCTTGTCAATCAGTCTTTGATAAAAATCCAACAGTTATGTGATTTAATTCAAGTATAGCAAATATTGGAACACTTTGGAATTAGAGAGTATAGAAAAAACAGTAAAAGAAACTAAAGTATTGATAGTAATTGAATTGTGCAGGACAAATCCTTATGAAACTCTTAAGAGAATTGGATGATGTTTGATGAAGAGAGGACAACAATTGCAAACAGTAGAAAGTATTCTGAAGCTTTAGATAATATTTGTTGTCACTTGATCTTCGGTGTCTTCTATACGTTATACCACTAATGGAAACTTAATGAAGGTTTGTAATAGTGTCAATTATGCAGAAGAAAGCGATGATAAGGATAAAGCTGATATTCTTAGATAATTGCATTTTCAGAAAATTAAGTCAAATAATTAAAACAAGAATCAAATGGAAATTTCTCTTTAAAAAAATCAATATGAAACAGTGAAATAACGTTAATAATGGAATATGAAAAATAACCGATACATTCATCGATAAATCTGTGAAATTGAAATCATTTATAATTACATAAATAAATGAATTTTTTTTTCAGGAAAAAAAAATAACATGGAATCATGGAAAGAAAAAAAAGCAATAATGTGAATATACTCTTAAATAATAGAAAAATAAAGAGAACCGCATAAGAAAAAAAGTACGATTCTTAATTAAGTGAAATAACGAACGGTAATTCTGCAGCGATTAAATCAAATTTGCTAGAAATCCATTCGAAAATGACAGATATATAGAAGATAATGTTTTAGATTTAATAATAATAAAGGCTAATGAAAAATAGAAACACAAGTGAAATTAAAAATGATCGCAGTTACCGAGCAGAATTAACTGAAAATACCAATCATCTATCTACTTCAATCTTTTCACATTGTCGTAAAATGATTCCAGTATTTCGCCTCATTTTTATGCTGACTTATTGTTGGTAGATTCTTTCTCGCCATACGACACTTGGGAATTCCCATCGCTTTCAAAATGTCCGGTGCCAGATGCACATTATTTGATTAAAAAAAATTTTAAAGAATTACTGTGAATGAAAATAGAATTTCTACGAATACCTGTCAATAGCCATGTAGGAAAATGGGAGGAGAACAAAACAAGAAAAATGTAATATGGATATAGGAAAAAAAAGGAAAAAAGAATTCTATTTAAATTCCTTCATATTCATGCTAGATTGTATGTAGGCAGGTGTATTCAGGGTAAGAATGTAAGTCACGCTAATAAATCCATGACTTATATTTGAATTTTTATCGTATTGCTTTTTATAATTTTCAGACTATATTAACAGCTCTGAAAGAACAGGCGGATATAATATGGCTTTATACATGTGTATGAGCGTAAACGACTTAAATATGTGTGTGCGTACGTGAATGTGAGTCTTTGTGTTCGTGAATAAAACTTTATGTAGTGTCAGGTTAATGAACATAGCTATATGCATATAAAAAAACAAAACAAAAACGAATGTCTATAAAATCGCTTTACCTTTGATATGTGGTTAGCAAGCGTATCCACAAATCCATGTGTGGTGAGATCGATTGACTCTTAGTATTGCATAGTTGGGGGCCTAGATCTTTGTTTACTTCTATATTACTGTAACCCTTAACTACTAACTAATTTCCCCCACAAATATCATTTTTGCGGTCATACGTAATTGTGAGTGTTACATTGCGTTTTTACGTAATCGTGCTTGTGTATTTCCATGTGTTTAGTGGTTATTATTGTTGATTGGTTTCGTTTTGTTTCTTTGTTTAAAGGCACTTAATCACCTTAGAAGCATTTAATGCCGAAATTTGATTTTGCTTTTAATACTAAACATTTATAGATATCTTTAGTGTTCTATAATTTTCTATTACATTTTATAATTTGTCTATAATCATTGTATACATTTATATGGTTTTAGTACTTTTAATAAAACTAAGTATTCTTATGGTTTTCAGTAATTAATCTTGTTTGATAATTTGCTTGCACAAAGTTAACACATGCATATCAGGCGATTACATGCTAGCAAATAGTTGACGTTTGATAGGGTCGCTGGAAACCGTGTATCTGTAATTTTTAAACATATCAACGAGACCCATTTATTTGAGCCTAAGAGTCATTACTCGTCTGGGTCAGAGAAAAGCTTGGAAATACTAGTAATGAAGGATTACGCAAAATCCCCAACCCCCCGAACTCTAGGATTGGATCTTCATCATCTAATATGTGTTTGTGTCATACTCAGAACATGATTCTTGTTTGAGTGTCTTTTCTCTCTATATGTATCTGTGTGTATTAATGTGGATATGTGAAATTTTACGTGCGTAGGAAAGTGTTGCCATGTCTCTGCTTGCGTTTAATAGTTTTGTCTGAATTTTTTGTATTTGATTGGATCTTTTAAAATTATTTGATTTCAGTAGGTTTGTGTTTTTGTATGTCCAATCATCTTCCTCCATATAAACGCTACATTATAGTTGTGAGAATTCTTATTTTCACCTTAGCACATTGTTTTTTGTTTGTTTGTTTTTTAAGTGTTCATAATTCTGTTTTTTTTTATTTTTTTTTATTTACCGATATGAACCAAAAGACGTAAAATCTAATTTCATGAAAATTACTTCAATTTGAAACCTGAATATTTAAAAAAAAACAAAAACACATAATTTCAGATGTGTTCCGATTCAATCCCTCTTGCATTTTCTTGAATTTATTAGTAGTTAAAAAAAGATACGGAATGATAGAAACTAACAAAGAATTAAGAAAATGTCGATTCATCCAGTTAATAAAAAAACTAGTTCACTATCAAAGGATTCTATATTTTGTTTGAGCAATAGTAAATATCTTAAGTTTCTTGGAGATGGAAGCTTACAAAGGCATCCTCTGAGAATTGCAAGGTACATTTTATTGGATAATAACAGAAAATATTGACGGAAAATTAATGGTATAACCTATCACAAATCACTGACAATTCAAGGTATCCTCTGATAATTGCAAGGTACTTTTTATTGGATGATAACGGAAAATATTGACGGAAAATTAATGGTATAACCTATCACAAATCACTGACAATTCAAGGTATCCTCTGATAATTGCAAGGTACTTTTTATTGGATGATAACGGAAAATATTGACGGAAAATTAATGGTATAACCTATCACATACCACTGACTATTCAATTACTAATGAAAAAACAAACAAAAAAACTGCTTTCCAAAATAGCCTATTAAATGTGTTAGAATCTCAAAGATTTGCTGTAGTTATTTTACTTTGAAAGCGATTTTCGTTTTTAATTGGTTGTCAATTTATGTGCATAAAATTTTATTGTGTATAAATCCTCGCAATTGTATATTCTAATAATATTTTCTACTTTCTTTCAAAATAATTTAAAAGTACAGATATCTGCATTATGAACAAAGTCAAAATAGAATTTAGTTATATTTTAAGGAAAAATAATTTTCGGCATATTTGAAGCAGATGAAAGATAAAAGGAATTCATCTAATATTAAGGCAGAATTAAGCTTAACTTTGAATAGCAAAAAGTTTTATTATATTAATAAACAGGATAATTTTTAAAAGTATCTAAGACATCTGAGCTTCGCAAATAACGTTTATAACGGGACTATATATAAATGCAAGAATTAAACATTGTCTTGTCCTGATCTCTCTCAAGCATTATCAATCTGATTGTGGATTGTGGACTATGGGCACCATCAGACCTCCTGCAAGAAAAATCAGAGACCCTTTTTGACACGTTTAACATTTCTCTGAGCATTTCCTACAAAGCGCGAAAATCATATTTTATGATTTGGTCACATTTTTTCATTTTGAAATTTAAAGAATATTTTGTTTTTAGAACATATTAAAAATATTATAACAAGGTATCAAAAGCCTTAGCTATGTCGGTATTAAGTACTATTTAATACTAATAATTTTCAGATTTGACACATGGACGAGAGCCAAATAGAAACTATCACTCTGGGTCAGTCGACATGGGAGAAATGACTACGAATTGGATACTCCATATTCTCCAGAAATAGAGCCTCATCACCAGAGTAGTGTTACTTGGATTAACCCTATAGAGGGATCTATTCAGCATATTATCAGCACTGCTAAAGGGACAGCGTATATAATGGACTGTGTTTTACTTCACGCTGATATATTAAGGAAAATCATTAATCTATCTGTTCTACGCCACGAGCAGCAGGTATGAATACATACGACAAACTAAGCTAAATCATAAATTTTGTGAAGCAAACCGTCTTAAAGGAAAAATGTTCCAAGTGGAGATGGTTGGGTAAATATATATACCATGTAGCGAGCGGAGCTGCCGACTGATAATCTTTATACACATCACTGCTTCAACAGGTCTTATTTTTCTCCTTGCATTTCTCTGCAGTTATTTAATTGTAAAAGAGAATGATGAAAAAATAGAGAAAAAAAACTCTTACAGCAATATAATGAAATAAACTCGATGTACGCATTCAAGGACGTAAATATGCGTATCATTTGATAGTCTTTTTTTTTTTTTTTTTTTTTACTATACTTTTTGAAAGACCATATACCTTTGACAATGGCTACTCTCATTAATCTGTACAAACAAATCCGTTGATGTTTCCATGGATGTTCCCTTAACCAATATGTAACTCATTTCCTGCACAGCACGAGTTATTTTTTGTTATCGACTCCAGACATAAAAAAGCTCAAGGAAAACTCAAATTCTCATTCGTCGTCTTTGCCTCATTGTTAAGCGACGATGTCACAATGTGCATTGGATATACGAAGAGCAATTGCCACCGAATACCAGAAGATACCATTTGCGATTTTCAAAAATTATATTTATTTTTTTGTCGTATTAATTTTTTCTTGTTTAAATAATAAATTATTCGGAAATCTTTGAAGTGTAAATTCACTGTTGGATTTGACGTTTCTACAATTTTTACGATTAGTATAAGAGACCAGTGTAAAAAAAAAAAATAAAATTAAACCCGGTGATGTTTGGTGATTTTCTTGGCATACATCTATTCCCTACTCGAGATTGAACAACTGTTTACAACCTCCCATTTGAAGCTCTAACGAGGTGATCTTAGTAAATATTGAAATTTAAGGTTAAAAAAAGAAATGAAATAAGATATTTAACTTGTTTTAGCTCACACTTCAAAAGCAGGAATCGGACTTTGTTTAAATGATCTGCTGAAGTTGCTGCCAAGTTAGAAAACTTATCGCACAACCCTTTGTTTCGTAACCGTGATGCTTTATTAGTGACGAAATGTTAAAGTCGAGAGACAGAAAATAGTTGACATAAATGTCATCAGTAATTCTACAGCAACTGAATTCGACTTAAATCGAGGGGCCTAAAACTGAGGGACATTGTCTTGAATTAATTGTTATATATAAGAGAGATTTTTCCGTGGTGTAATGGTTATCGTCGTAAGAAATGGACATGGCGACATGAGTTCAAATCCTGGACGAGACTGATTGCATTTCACATAGTACTAATACATTTGGGAAAGGTATGAATCCAATTATTCTCCCTCCAGCTACGGGTAAGTAGTAGGGCACACTGTGTTCTTCAGCCTTGGTAAGGCAACTAGTCAAGGAAAAGGAAAACTCTGAATTCAAACCTGTTAAACTCCGCTTAAAAATTGACCTTGTGTCATATCCTGTCCGAGCAGAGGGGTTGGTAAATATGATAAGAGAGAGTTTATAATATCAGTTGATAATAACAACAACCGTAGGCTACAAAATGACAGTCACTAAGCACCACAAACTGTCTATGCTGCCCCAGCTCTTATACACACTCACACACATATAAAATCTGTTCCTAAGAAATCAGATTCATTTGACATTGTTTAAACAAGCTTACGCACAATGATCCTTTGAACTTCTTGCTTTTCGTAACCCTTAGACCATTTTTAGAAACGTGACGCAGAAAACGAAGGATATGAAATATTTAAAAAATTATTAGAAAAAAAGGAAAACAACGTTAATTAACATAAAAGACAAACAAAAATGTTTTGATTACAATCCGGTATAAAAATACTTTTCAACAATCTCTGGACAATTCTTCGTCCTCCTGTGAGAAGAGAAATCTGATTATTAATTTAGAACATTCCAGTTTTTTTGTGTTTTTTTTTTTTTTTCGTGAACGGCGTTCGTTCTTTGTGAATTTCCCTTGGAAGATATTTTTTTCTTTTCAACCATTTCAGATGGGTTGCATTCCCTAAAAAATTTATTAAAGTTAATAACAATCATGAAATGTTATCAATTTCTTTTATTTCACGAAATTATTGAAAATTTGATTCCTTAAATATTGCTATTTCAAGACATTTGAAACCCAACAGATTTGTGCAACTTGAATCCACAATAGCCGCAAGTACTACCACTACTGTCATAATTAATACTTCTACCAAAATGATGATTGGTTGAAGAATATCAAGTTTAATAAAGATTGCTTCAGTTTGCACAAATTTGCTAGTCAACGTGAGAGTGAATCATACATCTAAAACTGTTAAATCACTTTTCTATCTATTGAATTTAGTCAAGTGACATACATTTCTTATATATATACAGTTGCAAATAATGATATTGGTTGTTTTCTTAGCAAAATAAATTAACGAAATAATAATATAAAATTTCATCTTAAATTATGTTTCGTACTGTAATACTGTTATCATCATGTCGTGCCGCCAGCACGGATATCGCTGACCCTCTCTCGTCACTCCTCCCTATCGTTCATCGCCTCTGACAGGTCTTCAGAGCTACATCCCGTATCCTCACAGAGCTGCTGTATGTATGTTCGAGCTGGCCGTCCTGCTTTTTTTTTTTTTTTTTTTTTTTTTTTTTTTTTTTTTTTTCGGCCATATGAGGGTGTCCATAGGAGTACATCACTTATGAGCTCGTTCCTACTTCTCCAGCAGTGTCTTGCATGTCTGGTCCGTTTAACTTGGATAGTTTTCGTGGTGGCAGGCAAGTGGCCGCATAGTTGGTGCTTTGTGGGGTGTTGCTTCCATGACTAGTTCAATATCGCTCCTGCATTTTTGTGTAATTGCCGTCTAGCTTCTTCTCCAGGCGTTTAGTTAGCGTCCAAGTAGTGCAATCCATATAGCAGTATCGATACGACCACTGCTTGGAAGAAAATGCGTTTCATTTTATTGGTCAGGTCTGGTTTCCATATGATCGGTAGCTCATCGATAGCTGACCATGCCTTCGTAAGCCGCGTGTCGATATCTTTTTCGGTTGATGAGACAGAGAAGCTCTCTGAAACTAATACTTTCATACTGTACAAATAATATTAAGATTTTGTTACATGGTCAATGAAAAAGAAAAGGAGTTTTTATCATTTATTTTACTTAGTTGTAAGATAACACTCGAGGCGGTTGACAGTTTCAAGAGGGTATTTTTTGTTTTGTTTTTGTTTTGTTTAAATCGACATTTAGATAAAAAAGCAGAACCAATCTTGTAGTTGGAAAAAAAGTTTAACAAATGAAAGCTAACTGTACTTGAGATTTCAAAATTCAGCCTTACAAAGATATTGAAAATTATTTTACTTCATCATTATATTTCAGAAATTGATAAAATATTACATAGTGATTGCAGATTATGTAAATCCAGACGAAACGATTAATCATATAAACGAATGTAGCATAAGACAAGTCGCTGGTGGCTGGGAAAGGTGATCCACTGGGAATTGTGCTAAAAACTGAAATTTGTGCTTATACTATTTAGTAGTATGTTTAAAGAAGAATCAGTCCAGGAAAAGAAATGCATAACATTTTCTGAGACATTGAGATATAAGTAGAGCACCTAAATATCGACCTGAATAACAGGCCTATTGATAATCAAGAAAAAAAGTATACCGTAAAGTGAACTTTGTGCGGACAACACTTTAAAAGAATGCGAAAAGACACAAAAAAGGGATCTTTCTAGAGAACTAAGAAAAGTGGAACATAGGGGTGATGGTGATACCATTTGTAGAAGCACGCTTTGAACGATGTCCTAAAGGCTGGGAAATGGATTTGAAGCGTGGGAAATCGAACGACGAATGGAAACCATCCAAACTAGTGCATTGTTGTGATCGTCGAGAATACTGAAAAGAATCCAGGGGACGTGAGAAGACTTGCTGTCACTTAAACTCCAGTGAAAGACCATCAGCTAATGCTGGTGAGAAAAACTTGCAAGGATAAAAATAACAATGTCGTCTTAGGTTTCATTTGAAAGCTGAAATTAATAATACGCTGGAGAATAGCAAGTTGGAGAGAGAGAGAGAGAAACTAAGAAACAAAGAGAGGAAATAGTTTAATTATAAGCGAATCCAAAAAAACAACTGACACAAAAGGAGTTATTAGCAAGCAAGAATTGGTAGAGGATTTGATCCACTGGGATTTGTGTAAAAGTCCGAAATATGACAATTCTGTCAAAAGAAACACGTAAATAGCAAACGTTTTAAAAAAAATGCTTGTGGTATTTTGAGAAACAATGAAATGAATTAAATCGGAAAAGAACAAACACAGATTTAATATCAAGTTTTAAATTTGTGCATATCTTCGTTCAACCAGTCGACTGTGAAAATAAAAGCAAGCGAGACACATACATGTACTTGTCACTGAGACGAAACGCAAATGTGGAAGAGTTATAATTAAAGTAGGAGACTTTCAGAAATTTCTTAAACACAAAAGAAAATGCATTTTCTGAAAGATTCCAAGCACACGATTGTTTCAGGTTACCTAAGTACTACATATAATAAGTAACTAAATTATTCCACTTTTAGTTTTGTGCCATTATGTCTAAACTAATAATTTTTTGGTTCGGAAGTCGGGTAGACACTGCAATATTATGAACAAGACTTGTCTAAGGATTGAGGAAATTATATATGATTTTTTTCTACCTTAGTTTATATCAGCTACCTTTCTTTTTATGCTGCAAAGTCTTTTTTTTTTTTTTGTAAATGCCTTCTTGATCTTACTAATTTATCTTTTTATTTGCCTTTTTAAATAGTTCTTTTTTAATCAATTTCATGCACACACACACACACACAAATATATATATATATATATAATTAACTTAAATCGCGAGTCGAAAATCTTCTAAAGTTTCACCTTATCGGATCATCAGGAAGCCTAACTTCGACTAATTCTAAAGGAGAAATCGCCGCCTTTTATTCACCAAAAACCGACCTAGCTTAGAATTTGCATTAAAAAAAAAAAATAAATAGAATAAAAAACCTTACTTTTATTAACAAAACAAAAAACTCTGAAACCTATCCCTAATTATAGAGCAACCACGCCCTTTTGTGTCTACAACTATTTAACACCTCCGATCTTTGGTTATCATATTCCTTTATATATATATATATATATATATATATATATATATATGTAAGTTTTCTGTCGTATTTCTTTTTCTTCGACTCTTATGACTTTTTGCATCTATCCGATTTTACTTAGCAACCAATGCTGATAATTTCGTTTCGCCTTGTCAACAAAAGTAATCCTCTTTTTATGAAAGCATAGCCACTTAAGTTTTCAGCTCTTGTTTTTTTTTTATTTTTCTTTCTCCTTCATTTCATTAATACCTGATATTATTTACCGCATACTCATCCTATTTCTCTATTTAAATGTGGGACTTTGCCTGATTATCTAAATCTTTCAAAGCTTTTTCTCTTGCCACCGCCTCATAATGATATCGTCTTCGCTTTTATTCTGAAATGGCAGCAAGAGCATTGGGCTGTATATTCTTGCCAACTCACACGAGGTTTTGTGGTATCAGAATCATCAATTCACAACACACATCCAATTTCCTTTGGAGCTCAAAGCAGAAAAAAGCTGTTCCCAAATTTTACAGCGTAAGGTCGCTATGATCTAAATATTTACAGAAACATTTTTTGAGCAAAAACGAAGAATATTCTCGATAGAAAATAAATTTTGAAACAATATATAAATAAGGAAGGAATTGATGATAAAAAGAAAAGGGCCTTCGTTGTCATAGTAGTATACACCATTGCTGGATCTTTTATTTCTGTGTTCTCGCACATTATCCTAATTCTTTCGAACATGATTGTAATTACTTTCACCAATTTGATAATCTCGGAATTTCATCCATCGTATTTTCTATGACAGAATCTGGTTTGTTTACATGTTCAAATTTCAATCTCGAAGGCTTCGCTGCTTTTTAGACTTAGTCTAGATTACTTTATGATCATTGTAGATACTTTTTGACTAGAAGCTTCAGTAGGTTCGTTTTCAGTAGCAGTGAAAAACTGAATTGGATAAGATCACTGACAATACTAAGCAAACCAATGTAAAGAGTTAAGGACACAGAAAACATTGAACGAAATACTCGTACATCACCTTGAAGTACATCATAATTACGTGTCATATAGTTAGAATAACTGAAAAATTCAATTCAATATACTGTTGGATTAAAACGAATTCATTCTGAAGAAAATTAACGTCTCATCCATCGTTCATTTCTGTCTTGGTAAATAGAGCTTGAGCACTGTACATAAAATGCACCAGTTGTAAGTATATGTATATACACACAGATGTGGAGCGACATAAGAAATAAGTCAGAAAGGAACAAATAACAATACAAAGAAGGAAGAGACAGACAGGACATCAGAAAAAAAGTACACTGACGGTGGCAGAAGGAAATAATAATGGCTTGATATCATATCCAGATCAAATGACAAATACGAGACGCACGAAACATGTGACCAAAAATATCACTGAAGAAAAATATATAAAAAAAATCGACTCATGGAAATGTCTTTCACGTCATAATCCATTATCACTGAATGCATGATGTTGCAAATCACTGTCAAGAGATGACCTTTAAATATACTGACGCGTTAGAATAAATAACATTCACAACAAAACGATAATTTGATAAAAGTCTAAAAAAAAAAAAGAAAAAAACTGACTCCATCATTTGTCGAAAATTACATGTTTTTTTTTTGTTTTTTTTTTGCAGACAGAAGTAAATTAAAGATTAGACATATAAAAAGAATTTGATAATCTTTTTTCTCTTTCTTTAATTCTTTCTGTACACACTGTCTTTAATAACAAAAAAATAATCTGTTGATGAAAACTGATATATTAATTCATTTTGGTCTGTTTTATGGCATACCAACTCTTGTGGGTTGTTTATTGCCAAATTCCCATATATATAATATGTAAATAAATAGTTTGTCGGAAACATTATTTTTAAACGTGCCAGAAGTCATTTGTTTGCGCACAGATAAATAGTTTCAAGTATATTATATTATAGAATTGTTCCATCTGAAGCTGAGATGCGATTCTAAAAGGTACACCGACTGGACTTTAGTTTAATGTCAATGAAGTGATACCCCATATTCTTCAAAAATCCAAGATTGAAACATCACCATTGAATAGTTTACTGTCATGCCCAGGACACGCGTCGAGGGTTTGTCGCTGCATTCTAAAGCCCCAGTCAACAGAGTGAATTGATGTCTTTATACTGATTTAATACGATCGTTCTTAGAAAATTGTTCATGTACACATTCAATTTGAATACTATTAGTTTTAGGAATTATATATATATTATGAATTATAAATTTTTTGTCTGTGCTTACTGGTGTATTGAAGAAATTTTGAGTGTATTTAATGCGATACGTAGTTCGTCATTTGTCACGACTTAATTTCTTGTTGAAAGTGAAGCAACGATTTTAATATCTTGAAAAATTCTCAGAATTCATTTTGTATTATATTTTTTCTTGTATTTTATATCTTTATATTTTGATTTTTTAAAAAAAAAATTTTCCTGGATATTTAAAATTGTGAGATATGAGCAGATACAAGAATGATTCTAAAATGATTTCAGGTTGTCCATACACACATAAATTACAATCGCATATCAATAATAATAATCGATTACAAAAAATTAGTAACAACACTAACGGGAAATCAAAATTCAAAAACATCGAGAAAACAATTGGGAGAGAACTATATATATATAGACACTTTAAGTGATAAACTAATTTTATACTATATGAGATGACATGACTAAGAAGGGGAAATGTGAATTGAGACTTAACAGCCGAAAAATACTTTGCCATAAGATCCAATTATGTCAAATCAAATATTAATACTCAGAAGAAAAACAAGTATCTTTGACGGTAACAGTTTAAATCTTGACGGGCATAATGCAGCAAACTGGCATAACAAAATAAAACTAAGCATAACAGAATAGAAAGGTGATCCGTCAGAAATATGACTAGACAGTTATTTGTTGCACGCGTCAGAAAACGGGCGAGTGCAACACAAGGCCTTTTTAATGTTGGTCCAACTTTAGTGAAAAATTACCATTTAATACTAGTCTGAAAACCTCACCTTGTGAGAATAACTCCTTCAACTGGATCTATTAGGCTCAATTTATTTTAGCTGGTCAACGTTTTTGTCACTTTTATTTTCCATAAATCTTCAGGTGGAAGTGGATGCTGTATTTCTACCGAGTATTTATAATGTATCGTATACCTTATCAAACTTAAACGTAAGTTTGTTTTTTTATCAAACTGAAATCGTATGTGTTCGCTTGGGTGTTGGTATTTATGAGGTTAAGTTTTCATGTTCACATGCCTGCACGCACAAAAGAAACATGTATAGTGAATAGATAAAACAAACTTTGAAAGTAATGAATTGTCATCAAAATAACTTGCTAAATATCAAATAAGAAAATAAATAGCAAATGAAGATTTGAGTGTAAAAGAAACCTTTTAATAAGTGAAACAAAAAGAAATACACATTAGTTCGCATAGATTAAAATGAGCCAATAAGCAAATGTTAATCTCATTGCTCAGGAAAAAAAAAGAATTGGAAAGTGAAGGTCTAAATCAGTGATAGAACATCGAATGAGGAGATTAAAAAAAAACCTTCGAGGATTAAGTAAAAAAAAAAGCGAAGGAACATGAGAAATGAAAAGATGAATAATATAAGCAAAAATAAACATCAAGGAAAAGGAAGGAATGTGTATAGAAAAGCAACGGAGAGGAGAAAACAGAACAACAAATTCTACTACTACTAACAATTCAAATGATAATGGTGACAATTTGGAAAAGAAATATCATTAATAAAGTTAATATAGAAAAATATTAACTGGGGAAAATTACTTAAGTGAGGTTTGACAAACGGAAAAGACAAAGTTTGATATGCAAAGCTATGATAAAGACTGAATTGACGAAAAAGAATGATGATATGGCATGTAAAGAGAAAGACAAGAAAAAGTGGATGAAGAAAAGGAATATTCAAAAATAAATGGGGAAAGAAAAGCAAGATAATGACGAGAGAATGCATGTAAGACGAAAATAAGATAAATTAGAAATGAAAAAATGATAAAAGGAAACAAATGTAACAAGAATCTATTGTGAAGTCAGATTAGAAGTTGTAAGAAGGAGAAAAGAAAATTACAAAACAACTAGAAGAAAAAGATGTTAAAAGAAGGCAAGTTCTAAAATAAAAGGAAGTAAAGAAATTGGGAAAGCAGAGGGAATGCATCAAAAATGACGAATAGAAACCAAAAGTGTCACTTTTAGCGAAATGCATAGGAATTCATTCTATAATCGGAGCTATCGACTTCCCAAAGTAATCAGATGGAAATAGAAAGGAACTGAGAATTAAATAATGGTGAAAAATAAACAAGTCGTCTTTGAAATCTTACTAAAATACAGATATTTCTAAATAATAATAATAAAATAGGCACTCTTTTTAAAAGTATCTTTTAAAAATTGTCTTTTTTTTCCGAGTTTCGTTATAATGGAATACTTTAGGTTCCGGATAGTATACTATTTTTTTTTTCTTTTGTGTATGTGTGTGTAGACGTCACTCATGTATTTTCGTTCTATCTTTCATTCGGTTGCTTTTTCAACCGCATATTCATGGCCATTGCTATCGGTTTCATTTAAACGCCAATTTTAGGAATCGCTGACGCCGCAGACGACATTCTCTAGCACAACATCATTTTTACTTTCTTAATCAATCTCCTCTGACAGCCATTCTCATCATCAATCCCCACCCACTGTTTGACAAATAATTTGTTCTGTCTCTTCTCCTGTATAAACCTTTTTTTTTTCTTCATCAATCTATTCAACCATTCTGTATCACCTCTTCTTTTTTTCTTCAGTTTTTTCTTCTTCATATTCATCTTCAACTATCACTTCAAGCCTTTTCTATTTTGGTCGCAATACCATTGTCATGACTCTTGTCAAGTTATTTGATTCCTTCCACCATTTCATTTGTCTTTTTCGTTATTCCCATTTTTCTTTTCTTTTTCTCACTGTCTTTTCTTTTCGTCTTGCTTTTACCAGCGTTCTAAATTCTGATTTTTTTTTCTTTCACCGTTTCTTACATTCTGTTATTTTCTCTTGTTTGTCGTAAATTTTCACGTATTTTCTCTTCTTCTTTGACTTCGCTTTTTCAACTAATTTAAATTTCTCTCTACCCCCTCTTTCCTTCTTTGATTTTCTTTTTTCTTTATCTTCTCCTTCCCACTTTTCATTTTTGCTTTTCTTTCCTCTTTTTCTTCTTCATTCTTTCTTTTTCTCGAAGGATTATTATTGTTTTTGTTATCATCAATATGGTTCCAAAAACATTAATGGATAGTACCACAAATAGCCAGCATATTCCATATTTTCATTTTACTAAAAATATTATGATTGTTGTTGTTTATCCTGTTATAGCCTTTGGCGAAAGTGCTATTTTTGTTGTTGATGTTGTCGGTGATGGTGATGATGATAATGGTGTTTATTATTATTGGTGGTAGTATTGTTTACTCGCTTTTTTTACCTCGTTTCTTTGGCCATTGTTATGATTCCACAAATACTACTTTCACTTTCAATATAGCATTTATGGAGCTGGAACCTTTTAACCTGGAAATAATATTTAGAAAATATGGAAAAAAATCAAATATGTTCTTACTGATAACACACACAGACGCGTGTGTGTGTGTGTATGTATATATATATATATATATATAATATATATATATATATATATATATATATATATATATATATATACTCTTGAAAAAAGACATCACTTTCCTCATTCCTGTAGCAATTTCAATGATACCTAAAAGTACATTTTTATTTTTCAAGTCTTTCTCTTATTTGAAAACCTACAAGACGCAAAATCTTCTAAGTATTGTGACAATCATAATGATATACAGAAATATTTGTATGAATATTTCTCATTCTTCACATAATTTGGAAGCAAATATAAATTTTCTAATTAATAAAAAAAAACTGAAATTATATCTGAAGTACCCTGAAATATTTAACACACATAGGCACACGCATAGTGGGGAAAGAATCTGTTAATAGGATACAAATATAAACAAAACACAAAAATTCCAACGATAGACAAAAATGAATGGATGGTGATTTTAAAAAAAAAAAGTGTGTGTAGAGGGGAGAAAGCAAATAGGATAAAAGTAACAGGGAAATAAATAAAAATTATTGAATAAAGATTCTCACAAACAAGCAGATGATTTCCTTTTACTAAACGAAAGACACTTAATTTTCTTTGTCAGAATTTATTCAATAATTCATGACTTTTATATGGAAATTGCAGAGCAGATATATCTGAGTTAAGGGACAGATTTTCACAGCTACCTCCAAATTGTATTGTGGGAGAATCAATATGTCTGTAGACAGACACAATTATGAGCTGAAATGCAATCACAAACACACGTTTTTAGGCACTAACACCTGGACCTGAATTTATTTTTTCTTCATTTATATAGCCATAATATACTGCAGTTTTTCTCAAAAGCTCCTCCATGGGGTGTTAGGATTTAGGATCGAGGCAAACTGGCCATTGATCGAAAATTCATTGCTAACTTATTACATCACGCTCTTGTTCTTGGTGCAAACTAAGCTAAACCGTCCTTTTTTATTTAATGCACATCGTGGATCTTCTTGGAGTTATTTTATTCCTTTATCTGTTGCATACCGTATTATTTCTTCCTGCTTTTTTTTTTTTTTCGATCTTCGTATTCCGGTTCTCTTTTGGTCTTAATTGTAATGACGTCTCACCTTTTTCTCTCTGTCAGTGTAACGTTTTACTTGATATGTTTTTGATTCACACATATACATTCTCTCTTTTCCTCTCTTACCCTCTACCACTCTCTATCATCTTCTTCCTCTCTTTCACATCCCCTCCTCTCAGTTTCTCTCTCACACACATATGTACACTTTCTCTTTCTCTAATTCACACTTTATCTTTCTTTTTAATTCTCACACATTATCTTTCCCACTCTCACAGTTTATATTTGCCCTCACTTGTTCTTAACACTCTACCCTTCTTTCTCCCTATCTGTTGCCCTCCTGGGCTTTCAATATTTTTCTCTGCATTTTCACAGTTAACTCAGTTCGTCACACAACACGACTATTGTTTCAACGCAGTTATTAAAAAAATAATATTTTAATGATATTCTTTCCAGGTTTAAATTGTTTTAAAGGCTAATTCTGACACTTCTTTACGTTTGTTTTCTCTCATTTTTTGTTGTTTTCTTCATCTTCAAACTGTTGGTGATATTGTAATGGCTGCCGATGTTAGAATTGCGACCTGCGCTCTGGAGGCGCTGAAGTGCTGTGTGTACGGCCCCGATTCAATTGCCAATATTCAAGCGTTGAATTTAAAACGCTAATGACATTGGTTTCTTTAATTTCTTCTTTTTTTTTTTAATTTCTCACCAAAAATTCCACGGATGTTTAAGCTGCAAAATGTCTTTGATTCGTTTCAATGAATTCCGAAATTATCTTTCCCTCCCCTCAATTTTCTCTAATTGGACAGCATTTTCTATTGTATTCTACTTTAAAAAATAACCTTATTGAAAGTTTTGCCTTTCTTTAATATAATTGCAAATTGATTTATTCTAACTTGAACCTGGTTACATCAATCTGTAAATTTTGTGTAAAGTAATGAATTTTATAAAACAATATACTTTACAACATAACCTTCTCACATTATTTATCCTTAATTCTGTGAAGCATATTAACAACATAGATCGAATATTGGGTTGTGAAATTCACGGGTCAAATTTCAACGACATAGTTCGTGAATTTTATAAGACGATATTCGTACGAACACTGATAAAAATCACACACACTTGTGGGTCTATATATATTTATAGTGCACCACTTTTTAACTGTCTTTTCCTAGGTACAACCGTATACAATACATGAATAGTGTTAGGAATTAAATATTCCCAAGCACTGATGCATTGGAATTTTGTAGAGTTTACATTTTATTTATAAAAATGGACACGACAGTCCTCTATCTCTCAGTCAAGGTTTGGTTACTTTTATGTTTAAATGGTGAATTATATAGGGTGGTGGTTGGGGATTATCATGAATTACTAAATTATGTCTATGAAATCCTTACTTTACTGCTTATATTTAATGATGGTTAGGAAAATCAATGCGATCAACTTTTTGGATTAGACGCTGGTTATTCAGTGTGTGCGTAAAAATCCGTTAGAGAAAATTTCGATAACTTATACTTTTTTCTACCAATGTAAGAAGAATATTACTATGAAATGGTTTTCGACATTATCAGTAATTTTTCGATCGGTTAATTTCAAAAGAGTAACTTATTATAAAGACATATTCCAATTTTCTATATGTTTCAAACTTTATCCCCCAGATTTATGCTCCTTTTTTTTTTCCCCTGACTATAAAACTATAAATCCATATCCATTGAAATCTTTAAAATTAAAAAAAGATTTTGTTTTAAAACTCTTTTGTTAATAATTTTAACTTTTTTAATTTTTCCGTAATTTATCTGACTTTATATATTTTACTTCGCGGTTAATTTTCGTCCTTTTTCAAATACAATTTTGACTATCTCCTTTTTATTTATTTATTTATTTATTTTTTCATATCACTTCAAAATTTTGTAAGGCTTTTACAGCATTACTTTTTGGAGGGGTGCAGCGTATCGTTTACGATTTTAATCAATTGATATAATGCGTTCTAATAGTGGACAAGTCTATTTTGGCCTCACTTCCATGCCAATGCACTTGGGAATGACTAGAATCTCTAACTTTTCCATTCTCTGGCTCTTAAGCCTCGCTGAAACAATTGATCGATGAATAATAAAACAACCTCTAAATTGAAAACCGGGGGCGTGGGGCTAATAGCTCCACACCTCCAAAAACCTACTTCCGATGAGACGGCTGTACCATCACTGAGGTGGTGTAGGTGCTGACCTATAGTCCTTAAGCGGCGAATTTTATTTACATTTGAATCATAACATTCTGACCACCTAATAGATTGCGTGAGAGGAGATGGACATCACTAAGCATGTATTTAGTTCGACCCCCCACCACACCCCACCCCACCGCTGCGTACAGGATGCGATAGTAGGCAGTTTTATAAAACAGAGGAAGGCTGATTTGAATTTAGGGTCTTCTTTCTTGTTGACTGATTATCTTACCAAAGAAAAAAAAACAGTTATATCGTTTACTCCTACCGAGGGGAAGGGACAAAAGATGGAGTCATGCCTTTTCCAAGGGCACTGAAGTGAAGTAAAACACAAAACTTAATCCAGGTTTTGAACACCGATTTGATTTTCTACGACGATAACCTTTACATGGAATTATTTCCATCAATCTATAGAAACCACCGTTTCCTTTTTATTTGTCTGATTAATAAACCTTATTTGACACTTTCTATTTTCTCTGCATTTTTTTATATCGTAAATATTTCCGGACATTTATTTCGCGAAAAATTATCAAATAATTTCGGGTTATAATCTGCAAATTTATCATTGTTATTTTTTGTTTAATTATTTTTTAAAGCTCCATTGCTTAATCAAGCCATAAATCGTTCGGGAAAGATTCAGAAGTGTCTCATTGTTTATTTCATGATTTTAAATCATTTATCAAGTCTCCTTCGTAATGGATTTTTCCTCCCTATAATGTCGCCTAGTATATCTGTTTCATTTGTTCATTTCCTAATTTAACCTAGCCTTCTTCGAACTCAAGGAAGATAAATGTGCCGAACAATCCCAAATAGCCTCGTTATTCTTCCATCATCTTTCTCATTTCCTTTCGTAGCTGCTGACTTTCTCTCTTGGCAAACCCGTTGATCCGGTCATTGTTATTCTTCCATTCGATTTAACGCAAACAAAGTGAGAGACAACGTGGATGTTCCGTTCTCACAGCTGGTGAGATGAACGCTGAAAAACCTAAACAAACAAGACTGCAGCTGGAAATGAAGATTTCGGAAAGTAAGTTAGACGCCATGAAGAGTGCAGATCCGTTTATGAAAGAACTAGGCGCAACGTCTTTGTTTGTATTGTGGAAAATAATAGACCATTGGGAGTATATAGGATTAGATTGAAACGGAAATCGAACATTAGAATAAAAAAAAGAAACATTAGAAAATTATAAACAATCGCAAAAGTAAAAGTGAAAAGAAAAAAAGTATATAATTAAACTAATATATAAGGGGTGATGATAATTAAAAAGATAAGGTTGGCAAAAGCTAATAAAGATTCATTGATTTATTGTCGGGGGAAAAGATATATATCAATTTTTTTGTTTGATCTTGAAGAAGTCCTGTTAATTTTTTATAGCATTGGTTTATATCGATGATTTTTCAAAGGATGAAAATAAATTTATTATCCTTATGTGACCGATTGTTGGTTTATATATATATATATATATATATATATATATATATATATATATATATATATATAACATTCATTCCACTTCAAAAAGTATTTTAAGGATTATTTGCTGTGTGAAAAGACAAATTTCTGGAACATTTGAAATTGGTCTAATTTCTCCATAAAGCAAATACAAATAGCATCAGTAGGAGTGCAAATCACTACATAAGAAGGGGGTTGGAATATTCGAAAAATATAAGACTCGTTCTTGTTGAATGAAAAATAGGTAAGTTTTGAATAAAATGTCCCCAAGTTAGTTTTTTTTTTGTTTTTTTGTTTTTGCTTGACATGCGTTCTTCTGCTAGCATACACTCACATATATAACCACATCTTGAGAAATGATAGCTGTCTTTCGCACCAAAATTTCAACCCAAATATTTTTGTTAATAACTGACTCTTAAACTCAGCAAACTGACTTAGAATACTTAAGGCAAATACCTTTTGACCCGTCTTGAATCCTATACAAGGTTAATCCTTTTTACCCAACCCCTCCGCTCGGGCAGGATATGACACAAGGTCAATTTTTTAAGCGGAGCCTAACAGGTTTGAATTCAGTTTTCCTTCTCCCTGACTAGTTGCCTCACCAAGGCTGAAGAACCCAGTCTGTCCTTCTGTTTACCCATAGCTGGAGGGAGAATAATTGGATTCATACCTTTCCCAAGAGTATTAATGCTATGTGAAATGCAATCAGTCTCGTCCAGGATTTGAACTCGTGTCGCTGTGTCCATTTTCCACGAGCACCTCCTATACAAGGTTAATAGGATCTACCTGAGGAATGTGATTTTTTTTTCTGAATCATCATGTGTCTTTTTGATACAGGACTTGATTTTCTTACATAAACAACATGAAGTCAAGATGGTAACAAATGATCAAAATTAATTTTTTTCAGTTGCAATGGGATTTAACATGGTTAACTCGCACAATTGAAAAAAATTGCTTTAAGAAGAAAAACGCATTTATTTTTTGCTGCAGTCAGTTACCTTTCTTTTCTATTGTAATACGATGTATTTATTTGCCAATGCGTATAACCAAGTGAGGAATATTAGTCAGAATTATTGTACGTTATTCCGTATAATTTTCAATCCAAAACCCAACAAATATCATTGCCATCCTTTTGTACTTTTGATGCACCTTCATATGCAAGTATTCGTAGGATTATATTCACGTGTACAGGCAGAAATTAAGGTATGTCCATGTATTTCTACACAAATTTATTTTCATATGCACCTGTATGTGAACATACATTTTGAACTAAATCTTTCTTTTACATATAGGGAAGTCCTCTCAGAAAATATAAAGAAATAAATTGTCAATAAATATTTAGGTTTTTCATTGACGTAAGGCACTCTGAGATAAAAAGTTGGATTGTAGTAACTTTTTGGTGCTGCTATTTAGTACTTTATAATTAAATCAACCAAGTCAATACGACGACAACAATTCTATATTCAAGTTTTGTTTTCATTTTCATAAACAATGAATATAGAAATGGGAAAATAAGGAACGTAATCTTCCGGAGACGTTGATGATGAATATATACATAAAATTTCAAGAGTGTAAAAACAATTTGAATTATGTCGAACATTTAAATTTGATGGCAACGGACTGATAATAAAATGATAATAATGGAATCCTGTTACTTTTATCCTTAGAGGGAATACAATATGTTGTTTATAGTCGTAACTGATATGAAGATAAAATATTGAAAAATAATGTAATTTCTGTTGTTTGTTGAAATATATTTTGCTAACGTCAACATATTAGAGAATGGACGTGTTGAACGTTGTACTCTCAAGTGACAAGGAAAACAGTTTCTGTAAAAAAAATCATGATAAAATAATACATATATTTAACTACAGATGGTTAATATCTTTAAGAAAAATAAAATATTAAAAAAAAGGGTAGATTTATATTCGAACTGTTTATGCTTTCTTTGTAATATTAAGAATAAAATAACTCCGAGAAAGACATTTATAAACATCATTTATTAAAATATTCACAAAGCTTGCATAATGAGACATGGGCTAATTCAACAGATATAAAGACTGTTGCACAATTAATCCCTCTACTTGAGAATGTTTATTTTAAAGCCGAATTATCAAAACTATAAGTAAATCTGACCACAGAAATTGAAAATTAAGAGATTAAAATGACTGAAACTTTAAAAAAAATGTGATATATATATATATATATATATATATATATATATATATATATATAGTTGTGTAATTGTAAAATTGAAAGAGAATTAAAATTTAAAAATAGATGAAAAAATTATCTTTAAATAGAGATGTACTTAGCACAACGGTTATAGTCATAGGATATGTAATCGGTAACTCACTTTCAAAAACTTTGATGAGGTTTTTTGTATTTCCTTTCGCACTAATACCCGTGGGAAAAGCATGAATCTGTTACCTCCCGCTATGGGTAAATTGTAGGACTGAGTAACTTACTGAGCCTTGGCTAGCAACCAGTCTGCTAAAAGGAACACTGATTTCAAAATAACTTTATTGCTCTAAAATATAAGGGCTGACTTGTTTTTTAAGCTTTGGTTAGCAACCAGTCCACTGAAAAACACTCTGATTTCAAAAAAACTATATTCCTCTTAAATAGCTGGGCTGACTTACTTATTAAACCTTGGTTGACAACTATTCTGGCAGAAGAAAAATACTAATGTAAAAAGATTTCTATTTCACTTAAATAGAAGGGCTGACTAGCTAATAAAGCCTCGGTTAACAAGCGGTCTAGTAAAAAGAATACTCATTCAAGACGACTTTATTCCACTTAAACAAATTATTTTGCCTTACATGCTGCTTGTGTCAGAGAATTTGGGTAATTACCTATTTTTAAGACAGGAAATATACTTTAAAATAAAAAAAAATTCTTATATATATTATATGCTTAAAATGTATATCTCTGCTTTCATCTATCTTCTTAATTGCTATACATTTGACGGATATAAATATACTCTTGTATAAGGGTATAAACTTTTTCTTTCCATCTGTCTCACTCACTCGTTCTTGCACATGAACACAATGTTCACGAGTATATAAAAATATTGTTAGACATATAAAGGGATATTCATACATTGACAGATTGGTAAATATTCAGATTCATTTGTCAAGTCTATGATATCATCTTCTTTGATTTGTTCAAAAGAGCATTTTACTTCGAAGGAGACGTCCCACTCATTTTCCGAAAATAATATCGTATATTTATCGCAAAATTCAGCTTAAGACATACTGCAGGGAAATTTCAATCTTTGATTCAACTAAATCCAATCACCACTCTTTCATTTTTTTTCAGTCCATATATATATATATATATATATATATATAGTACTTGTGTGTTGCGTACGTGCGTATCGTATATAGATTGTGTTTTCATATTCGTGCATCTCTAAGACTAGAATCTTTAACAATACTAGATACATTTGTAGCTCAGAAAATTGTATATAAAAAAAATCAGTTAAAATTAGTACTTATTTTTCCTTATCTTTTATTTCGACGAAGTTGATTTTAGAGGTGTACGTGTAGGAGGGAAAACTTTTTAAACAGCCTTTACTGACTACTATTTCCAAGAAAATTATTTATCAGTTTTTATTTTGGTTTTCTTGCATTCCTTCGTTGCTTATCCGTATTATATTAGTAATTTACTTGTGGCTATGTATTTTAAACAGTGCTTCGAGTATGTTCAGCGTAATAGTTCAAATTGCGTCGACCGTATAGTCACAAGGGACTGATAAATTTTGACTTGTAATTCATAAAGTACAAGTGGGTCTATGTATATGCAACTAAGACATTTACTGTCTTATATATACAATATGAGAATACGGAAATAGAATGATATTAACTCAAACCAAACCTGCCGTTTGGTATTGAATTTATACTTTACAAATAACACCTTATACTAACCTATTTTGATCTCTGTTCCCGTCATAATAAAAGCATTTGGTCAAGAAATATGTTGCTTTCTTGCATGTTTTTTGCTTGTTTTCTTTGTGAGTGGTTTAATGGAATACATGTGTTGATATCCCACGGATGTTATAAATAATTTCCTGAAATATATTCGCGGTTTTAGGCCAGGGCCGTCGCCATCAGCATCAGAATATGTTCGTCACATTTTCTCTCAGTCACTATATCTACTATCTCTTTCTGTATGTCTGTCTTATACATAATGACCGGTTAAAAAAATCACATTGACTGACTAAAATACTCTCTCGGAGTGTGACTAAATGAGATTTATTTTTTGGCATTCCCCCATATGTTCAACTCACCCAATCCCTTTGTGTCTCAATGCTTGGATCACATTTTTAAATAGCTCATATGAACTTCTTCTAAATTCGTGTATATATATATATATATATATATATATATATATATATCATATCATTTGTGTGTAGCAGTTGAGTGTGCAAAGGATCAAGTCAAACACAGATTTAAAAATCCAATAAATTCTATTTAACTTGAGTAAAAACTTTGTTGAAAAAAAAACTTTCATTCTTTTAAGAAAAAAATATTAGTTGAAGCATTACTATGCCCTAATATGGTATCAACAAAAAGGAAATTGATAGCTGTTTAAATTTTTTAAGATATTGATAATCTATTTTGTGCTTTTCAAATATATTTCTGTATGTCACTATGCAAAGGCAACTTATATTTATACATTTAAAAGTTAAATTATCAGCACTCAGTATGTTACGTTGGTAGCACATCTAAGAAGTATTTTCCTTGTTTAGAAATAATGAAACAATGTTAGAAAAAATAATTTTCAAAAGAAAGGAATGATACATTTTACTAAAAAAAAATAAAAATCCCGACGACAATAAATAGCGTAAAATCAATTTTTTTGACTAATGATATTTAGTCTATTTTATAGGTTTATTTCTAAGATCTCGATAACCTCTAAATTAGATAAAAAGTAAAATAATTCATCTATGAGTCTAATTGGTTGAATGTATTTTTAATAATCTAATAGGGAAAATATTTCCTAAATAATTGTTTTGATTGTTTATATTAGGTGAGTTAATACAAATAGTATCGTCTACAATCTCAAAGAAATTCAAGAAAGATGGTGTCTCAAATGAAGTGATTGTTTAGTCAATAAATGTAAAAATCGAGAAGGAAAAAAAATCGCGATCCTCTTCTTGTACCAAAAAATTAACTTTGATATGGAAATCTATGTATTATATAGGCCAGTAAAATACAAATTTGAATGGAAAATTAAAATTTATTTTCAAAATAAATATATGCACTTGGGATGTCTTTATGCTTTTTTCGTTTATTCACGTTTTCTCAAAAAGAGAACACGCATACTATCTAGCGATTAATTTTTTTTTTTTTTGAACAAGGTAACATAAATCCTAATCTGGTAAATATAGAAATGCAATCAAAATAGAATCGTTTGAATCTTATTAAAACAAATCCAATTCTTAAAATTGGCTGAAGACACTTCCGAAAGCCATCGAAATTATAATATTTTTCCTACAAAATATATACTTCTATTTTGCTATACATCTCTTTTTTTTTTTTCTGTGCGGTCTTGTTCAGTTGTTGCATTTCTGGATGAGAACAATCTTGTTCTTTTCCAAATATTTTTTGTTTCTACGGTTCTGTACCTGTTTATTTATTTTTGAGTGATTTGCAAATCGGTTAATAGTAGCGCTATATTCGCCAGTGACCTCTAACCTCATTTGCATTTGCTACATTTTTCTATCTATTATACAATCATATTTTACATTTTATCAGTGGTGATTCCCAGTAACTGCATTTTTTTTTCTTTTAAAACAATTTAGAAAGACCTTTTGAATATTCTTACCATATATATATATATATATATATATATATATATATATATATATATATGGAGAGAGAGAGAGAGATTTGAATAAACATGATATTCTTGCAAATCAAATTTTCATACAGGAATTAAAAGCATTGTTTCATGAACAATGTCTAATGCTTCGTATTGTTGGATTGTTTGAACAGATGTATTAGAAGATATGTTGTTTATTGTGCACACCTCATTCCCGTGGGAAATATGATCTAATCAAAAGCTGGATTCCTCTTCCTTTATCTTGTGTAATTCTATTCCCTATGCAATTTTTTTCCTTTCGTCTATCTGGGAAGAGAGCGAGCTGCTTGTTATCAACCCATGACCAAAACAGTATTCCGTTTGATCTGCCCAATAACGTAGTCTTTCACTGTGTCTTTATTTACGTTAAACTTCCTAATTCTTTTGACTCATTTCCATTTTTCATCAGTCGAGTTGATCTCTCTTTGTCAGTCTGTTTCATTCATTCTATGTATTACGTGTATATATATATATATATATATATATAAACTCTCTTGTCCATTTATATCAAGTTAGGCAAACGTAGGTCTCTTTCGAGTTAATTTTCGTCCAGCACAAACTTTGAAGACGGCTTTAATTGACTTCATGTGATGTATAGAACATTTAAAATCTCAACTCTGATTACGCCAAACAAATTTTATCTCTCGACATTTACTCTAAGCGATAAGATATATTCGCTTGAATATCGTCCATTTCTACAATCTCACTCGATTAATTGTTTTAAAATGAATTATACGAATAGTAAGAGTTATGGCAATTAATGATATACATTTGCGCAGGAAATCCATTAAGTCATAATAATTTAATGGTCATCGAAATATTTTTCGTCGATAATATCCTTGTGGACATTTTGATAATCTTGCTTTATATTTTCAATTTTTCATACATATTCATTCTTAGGGTTAGCGACTGAATGACCAAGTGCCCTTTAGTTTGTAGCACTGTATCTGCGGAAACTTCCTGGATAAAATATTTGTTCACTGCCCTCTTCATAAAATGACGTTACACGGTCAAAATTTTAGAATAACTGGTTTGAATTCAGTTTGTTTTCACTGAGACTGATTTCCGTATCAAAGTTAAAGATTCCAGTCTTCTCTCGTATGTACTCGTACCTGGAAATGGGGAGGGGTGAAGATGCATTTAAATTTTCCCAAAGAATATTAGCCTTAAATGAAATTCGGCCTATTCCAGAATGTAAACTTAGATCACAGAGTTCGTTTCCAACAACAGTAATCATGAATCTGAACGCTTCGAGTAAGTTCAATGTGCTGCTTTTCAGTCATCTATTACAGATCGATATTCTGTTTGTACATTTAAAATAGTACGAGTTTCTTGAGACAATCTTTAGCCTAGGATCAATTCAATGTCAGTGGGATGAACATTGCTTATTGTTCCTTGGCTTATTTTATGATATAGTTCACACAAGTGAACCCTATTGTTGTGGATATGACACGTGACTGCATATAATCGGAGCCGAACGTTTGATAATGCATACAATTCAATTTTGTATATTTATTTGCTTTACTGTGGCTCTTTTTACGAACAGAACAAAGAAACACAAAAAATTCAGACAATTATAGACTCATAAAGAAAATCGAAAGTCTTTGGAAATGTTACTTTAACGGGACTTAATCTGGAGGCATAAAATAACTTTAGACTAGCTGCTATTACATCAAAATCAATCATTGACAGATAATGACGATTGGGATTAGTGTGATCATATTCACTTTTACTATATTCTCAGTTATAACATTTTCATTTTATTACCCTTACAAAAAATGGGCTTAAATGCACCATTTTTGCCAGTAAGAAAATATGGTAATTGGATCTTTAGATTATGTGAGTTCTGATTTAAAACAATGACTTCAGTAAATTATTCAGAATAACTTAAAGATGACTTTGGAAATTTGCATAAAGATTCGAATGTTTAAATAGGAATATACTAACTCCCTGAAACTGGTAGACAAGTTCACCTACCTAGGAAGCAGTGTCTCATCAACCGAAAAAGACATCGACACGCAGCTAACGAAGGCATGGACAGCCATGGATAAGCTATCGATCATATGGAAACCAGACCTGACCGATAAAATAAAACGTAGTTTCTTCCAAGCAGTGGTCGTATCCATACTGCTATATGGATGCACTACCTGGACGCTAACAAAATTGCGGGAGAAAAAGCTAGACGGCAATTACACAAGAATGCTGCGAGCAATATTGAACAAGCCCTGGAGGCAACACCCTACAAAGTACCAACTATACGGCCACCTACCTCCCATCATGAAAACTATCCAAGTTAGACGAACCAGAATCAGGACACTGCTGGAAAAGCAGGGACGAGCTCATAAGTGATGTACTCCTATAGATCCCCACATATGGCCGTTCAAAAGCAGGACGACCAGCTCGAATATACATACAGCAGCTCTGTGAAGATACGGGTTGTAGCCTTGAAGACCTGCGAGAGGCGATGAACGATAGGGAGAAGTGGCGAGAAAGGGTCAGGCATATCTGTGCTGGCGGCACGACATGATGATGATGATGCAATTGTGTGCAAAGTATCTCTATTAGATAACAATAGCTGATGTCATAACTAAAAAAAAAACTTTAAAACTACACAAGAAATGCAAATATAAATGATCAATGAACGCAATTCTCTAATCTCTAAAATAAGAGAGCAGTAGACTGATTGACAGGACGTTCAAATTTGATATTTGGGTAAGTACAGACAATAAAGGTAACAACAAAAAATAAGGTTGGTGTTGAAGGACACAAAATATTGCAGAAAGGTAATATTTTAAAGACATATCCAGTTTTATTTATGAAACAGCTTTATATATTCTATTGGTTGCAAAATGTCATCTTAAATCTCAAATAATAATAAAAATATTTCAAAGTTGGCTAAGCTCCACGGTAAATTCTTGATAAGTTCTAATCAGTAAATAATTGTACAATATACATAATTTCCTAACGTCATTAACGTCCAAAACAATTCTTTAAAAATAATAAAATACATTGCAAATAATATTTTTTCATTAAGTCTCCTATTCATGAGCAAGGGTCCAAATAAGCCCGACAGCAATATAGTAAAATCTCCAAACTTGAGAAAACTTGGAAATATCTATCGAACATATAACATTTAATACATAAGGAAATAAGTTAGTAAACAGTCAAGACAATGACTCACTAAAACTATTTTAGCCAACTTTCGAAAAAGTATAAAAAGCGGGAAAGACTCGCGGGACGCTAATGAGAAATTGTTATGAGTGTTGATTGTACATGACCATTATCTTTTTTTATCTTCGATCAACAGAATTTTTTCTTTTTCAATCTATTCTCTTTACTCTTAGACTTCTTGTTTACTAAATTCCTTTATTCTGCGTCAGAAGGTCAGGAGAGTGACAAATCCCTCGGTAAACAGACTTGAAAGGTCAGTCGACCTCTATATAGGTCATGAGATGTCTTCGTCACTGAAGAATTCGTTTGGGTTTATTTCTTTTGAATCGAGTTTTGCCAAGATTTTTCTGGATATTTCCTTTAAAAGTAAAGCACACAGACTTAATATTCCTTTTCACCGTCTACATTCCTGGACTGTTTTAAAACATTTTTGTTCGTTTTAGTAGTCCTTTTTTCATAATTGCGATGGATGATTGATAAGTTTGTTGTCTCCAGCATAGTCAAAATTGGACAGCATAATTGATGATTGATTATACTGTCCTTTTCCGAAAAAAAATGTTGATTCTGATTTTTCAATTTTCTGGGGAAAAATGTTTAAAAAAGGGAAATAAAAAAAAATGCGTGAAATTATTCAAACGTTTTTGACTCTATGGTCATTTAGCAAGGAGTTTGGCCAATTTTGAAACATTGTAATTTGTTTTATTTGAGCTCCAACACGTTGCATTTCCACCAGTGGATATATTCAATTTTTTCAAACATAAATCTGGAGATCTTTTTTAATTATTACCTTCCTGCAATGTTTGCTTAATTCATCACCTGCTCTTTTCGTTTTTTTCCCTATTGTATCGGTCAGTGCTTACTCGATTATAGATTGATTTTAATATCCTGTCAATCTGTCTCGGGTTATTTTATGCTAACAAGTTAAAGAAAATATGTATATTGCATATTCATTTTTAAATTTTTATTGTATTGTTTATTTGGGAGTCTTTTGAATTTGCATGGGTCATAGCTTTAAACGGTCATGAGAGATGAAAAAATATTAACAGTAACTGCGATCATATTCATTCAAATCATTATTATCCAACGATGATTTGGCTGATTTAACCAGTTATGGGTTAATTCCTGTCTTAAACAAAGGAAATAGTATACATTTTACGTTTTGTATTTAGATTTTTTGTGTTTTTTTCTTTGCTGAGAATTATGATAAAAAAGTACGTGCCTATTTAAGATGAATAATTTGCTTACATATGTATGTATTCAAATATTTTTCTCCAGTACGAATAATTATGTGGTTTCAAGTAAGTATTTCTATTTAATAGTCGTCATTTCTATGCACACATTTTCTTTCAAATAACTAATAATAATCCTTCTCAAAAAAAATATTGCTTTAAGTAACAATACTTTATACAAAAGATTTAGTTATATAGCATCAAGTTATTCAGTCGAATGAGAATAATTTTCAGATTTATTTGACACATAGTTGGGAGCGTAACAGTCATATCGATTCAGATCAGAGTGGACCTGGGAGTACTAGCTCAGATCTCTAGGTACTGTTTAGTATCATATCCTAGACAGTTCTTTTTGTTAGAGGGGATCTCACCTCTCCCGAGAGGATACAATCAGCATATTCTAAGCCCTACACACGGGATGATGTGCTTACATGAATATACTTTTCTTTTGCTTTTTTTTCTTATTTTTTAGCCAATTTTCTTTTCCATTTTTCGGCCTTACCAACATGGGTTTTTTAAAAACACTACCTAAAACTTAGACTCATCTCGCCTTTCTTTGTCTCAAAATCTTTCTTCAATATTTAAACTTATTATTCGCATACAGTTTATTCTGTTGTGCCTTCATATTTTTCATTCGTTCTTCTCTTGATTTACCTGTAAGAATCCCCGTTCTTGTCACAACTTTCCCTTCATTTATTCGCTCTCTTCTTTCTTCTAGGTACTCTCATTTCGTCCTCATTTCTATTTAATCAATAATTCACTTTAACTCTCTTCGGTTTTTATCTTCATTTTTTCGTCTGCTTCTTCCTTTTAATGTTTTTTTTCTGATTCAGCTTTCATCCTCTCTACCTCTTCTTCAATACTCCTTCATTTTTCTGTACGACATTAAATTTTTTAAAACTTCATTCTTTTGTTTGGAGAAATCACTAATGGAATTAGCATATAAGTTTCGTAAAAACGTGTCAACTAATCCGGTATTAATATTTCTCCAATCATTTTCTCGCATTTGTGCCACCCTCTAGTATGAAATGCTTCTAATCATAACAGGTGAATAGAATCTCTTCGATTGCTGTAATATCCTTTTCAATACCTATTATACCTAAAATTTCAGAAAGTCATAATTATTATCTATCGTTTAGGAGCGATTAATACTGTAAGAAATAAATTTGAAAGTAATCAATTAAAGATCTGAAAAGTTAATCAATTTTGCTGATAACGTGTGAATTCAGTAAGAGATATTAATATGAAAATGTAATTTTGTAGATGTTTAACAGCCGTTTACTAGTTGGTTTGTTCCTGTTTTGTCTTATCTTGCCTATATTGCATACAAAAACACATTCAAATTCGAGTTGTAGTTGCAGTATTTGATATCAACTATATATCATTTGTTTTTATCTGAGATAGTTCGCTTCGTAAATCATGAATCTTTTAATTGAAATCTACTCAAATTATACCAAATTCAGATGAGTGTTGAGTTTAAAGTGTCATTTTGTTAGATGGCATATCAACCTTCGTGGGTTATTTCATACCGAATCCATCCTTGTAGATCAGCAGTGAGACACTTTCACTCATAGATAGTGGGTGATAAGGGGGTTGATACTTTTTCCCCGAGGGTATTGGACTGAAATTAACGTAATGGTGTGACTGGAGTCGTGCATTTTGGCTATCATCCATAGGGACTCCGCAACGATGTAAGATAGACGTATTTGATTTTGTGATATGAGAAATTAAATCAGTTTTAACAGATACGTAAAGTAATGTATTAAATGTATTAGGATATCGCCAGCTAATTCTACCTGTTCATAAATCTGCACTATAATGACGGCACAAGCCTAGCTAATATTTTTTGGAAGACCGGCATTTTCCGATGAAACAATCTGCAATCTGAAGCGATACAATTTGGCTCAAGTATATTTTCTGAAGTTGCCAGAACGACATTGATGAAAATATCAGACCACTTTAAAGATACAAAAGACTGGTTTAGAGTTTGCTCCTTTCTTTGGATAAGCTGCATTCCTTAGCTCTCTCTGCCCTAAAATTTTCACGTAACTGGGAAAGCTGAGATGGATTCATCCATTTCCCTTGGGCGTTAGCACAAGGCAATACGCACACACACATATATATATATATATATATATATATATAACACTCTAACAATATTGTAAGATGATTCTTGTTCTTTGTCTTTTTTTCTTGAAAATTTCTATAATGCTCCCATACTCTCTGTAAAAAGAAATCAATTTAGAACTCTTCCAGGAAACAACTATTTATTTTGATATTTCATTTTGTAATAGTAATATAATTTCTATGAAAAAATAAGAAATTGAACTCAGTGTATGCTTTATATCCGCGAAAAGAGGCCAATCACGACCCGTTTAAATATTGCATAAAACACAATGAAATATAATCATGTTTCTTACATAGAAGAAAAATGACTTGCAGTATATCATGAACTTCCTAGTTCATGAAAGAATGAAGTACTATTACAAACGCTCTTAAAGGGAATGTGAACTATTATATTGACATGGTGATTAAGATTGGATGTAGTAATCCCATGATGCTGGTCAATGTTTTTTTAGCTTGGTTTTTACTTTCTAGTTGAGTTCAGGCAGCACATAGACCGATAAGAGAACAGTTAATTCTGCAGGTGTTGCACACTTCGAAGGGAACCAAATGTTTTCACTGATAACGACAAAATGCGCTGGACTTGAGCGTGATTACAGTAATCTAGCTGCTCTGACTTGTATTGTAGATTAGCGGAATTAACGAAAAACACAACAAGCCTGTTTTTAATCTCCTCACTAGGAACTTTAGCCACAAAATATTTATCTTTCTAGATCAGAATATCGAAAATTGCGACAGACTGCGACATTATTCGTGGCCACAGCCTCAGAGGATTCATAAACAATTGAAATAAAAAAAAAAGTAAGCCTGAATATTCGGACGTTATCTTTATATAGGGTATATAAAAAGTATGCTAGTTTCTAAGAACCATATACGCAGCTCAAAATTTTATAAATCTACTGTATTAACAGTTGTTACTGCATGTAAGACGCACATCAATTTCTATGCCAATTTGATGCAGCTTCCATTTCGCTGATATTATGACTAGAGAGTTATCTACAGACGCCTAATATCGACAGTTATACCTCATGGAAGGGTTGCAATGAACAATAGTCTCCTCAAAAGCATTGTAAACCATGCGTGTAATACGCCATCAAACACCGTATCAGCATTTTAAGACTGTTTCCACAAATCTTATTACATGTATAGTACTAAACACAAAGTATTGGACCCATGTGTGTATTTGTGTATATGTGCGTGTCTCACATTCTGGGTTATGCATGTACCAGAGGGTGATACAATCAAATTTTAATCTCTTGCACAATACAAAATAAATGATTTTACCCACTCAGTTGTACCTGCTGCGGTAAAGATCTGTATTCATTTATGGGTTTTACTGTTTCGTCGCTCTCCTCGCACTGTGTACGCGTGATATTTTCTTGGATTCAGTCTATTCTAACTTTTAGGTTATGAATTGTATTTTTTGTGATATTAATCATTGCAAGATTTTCAAACTAACGTTAGCAGATGATCTTTCAAATGATTTAGTTACAGCTTGTCGCAAGTCCTCTTCTCGGTCTTCTGGCCGATCTTAAGTGTTTTAGTTGGGTGGTGTTTGCTCTTCGTCTGATTTCCGACTTCCCGGTTTCTTTACTAAGTTTTCGGGGATAGTTCAGAGTGAACCAATTACAATTGGAATCACAATAACCTTTATCTTCCATACTTTTTTTCAGTTCTCTAGCAAGGTCCAAGTACTGGTGTCTCTTTTCGTTTTCCTAGGTTTTCTGCAGTTTGAGAGACAGCAAAACTCCTGAACTCTTCTCGGTATTCTGGCCGATCTTAATGTTGCAATCTTGATGCTCTCTATTTTTCCTCTTATTTCTAAGTCTTCAAGTGTTTTTACCAATTCTTTTGAGATTGTCTCAAGTGCACCTACCACTATTATCACCATCACTCTTATCTTCCGTAGTTTTTTTTTTTTTTGTTCTCAAGCAAACCCTTGGTACTTTTCTCCCTTATCGCTTTCTTTTATTTTCACTTTTTTGTCGGCTAGGACAATATCATCTATTAGGGAGGTTCATGTTTTTTTAATAATTTTAACTATCACTTGGTCTTGTCAACTGACAGAAATTAGGTGATCCTTTAGCATCTCAAAATTCCAGAGAAGTTTGGGCATCTCATTCTCCCGGACGGATTCTGGGTTTTGCATGTACCATTTCTTCGAATGGTCAAATAATTTTTTTCGCACAACTGCCAGTGGATTACCTTTCCCACCAAGTCGCGTCTAGTCTTTAATGCTTTTGTGCTATTTTACTGGATTCGCTTATCATATTATTGATCTTTTCGTCTTTATCACTGAATAACTTAATTTTGCCGTTTCTTGCTTCTTATCTATTTTTGCTTAAACAGAATGTGTCCTGATGGCGTTGTTTTATTCTACTATTTGAAGAGATTATGTTTCTTTCTTAAGGTTTCCCTTATCGGAATGTACGGGTTACTCAAACCTAAAAATCTTCGTTGAATAAAAACGCGAAGTCATCCATGACGTCAACTAACAGCAATATCATCTGTTACCAACACAAAAGTTATTTTATAAAAAAATAAATCGAGCAAAACAAATAGAAGACTATTCGTAAAGGCAGAATAAAGCAAAGAGTATTTTAAAGCTCCACGTGTTGGTATAATAAATGATTCCATCAGTATTTATATTTAGGTTGCTAAGATAGCCGTGGGGGCTAGGAAGATATACGTATCCCTTCTGGTCATAGCACTCCAACCAAGGCCTTAGCAGCTGCCGAAAGTACACAGCTACAGGCTGATCTAGCAGCGACCAACCAATCACTACTGCTCTCTCTCAAAGGGTCTCTTTTTAGGGCTAATATCCGAAAGACATAAATCAGCTATTTCAGAAAGGTTTCTGAAGATACATCTGGTCTCTACACTACACGCATACCACGAGACAATGCAGCAGACAGCCAGACAACCGAAAAACCTGCAGTATTGCTTCCACTATCAACAAGCTGTGGACACCAGCATCACTTATTTGCAGGAATTTGCAGCAACAGTTTCCACATAACCAAGCAGCAGATCTTGTCTTTGTCATTCTTGCTTAGTTTGTTGTCAGTAACTTATTTTTCAAAAGTTTGTTGGATCGATGTATTTATCGGCCCTGCACTACTCTTTCTTAGCCTTGTCCGGTTTTTCTCGTGCGAGATTTCAGTTATCGTTTGAAATGTCCATGCCGTTATTTTTCTTCCCATTTTTTTGTTTTGTTGATCCTTGTGTTTGCATTTGCAGTTATCAGTTTCTTTTTGGTCTTTATGCAAGTCATTGTATCGATGCATCGACGTTAATTTGAATCCTGGTGGATCCTCATAAACAGTTTTTTTTTCTTTGAATCACAGAGTCTTCCTATATCTCTAAGATTTTAGGCCTCATGCATTTTCATGGGATTTCTTGTGTTCTGGTCAATTTGTCTTAGTTCTTCCCTCGTCCACTATAAAAATGGTCCTGAGTATCTTACGAGAAGCCAAGCCTTGTCTTTATCTCTTTGATGAGGTTTCTACAATATATTTTGGTTTTGAATAGTTTCTCGTTTTCCTGAGGATTTACTTTTATCATTATGATACGTTTTAGGGTTTTCCACACCAGCAATGACAGGAATTCTTTTTATAGAGTCTGAGTGACTGGAAATATCCGCAGATCTCCTGGAATTCTTAAAAGTATCTAATTTAGAATAGATGTACACCAGATGGTTTCAATATACATCGAGTCGTAAGTTCACCCAATCTATTTTCCAGATTCTTAGATACTGCTCTGAAAGCTCCAACTTCTTATTATTCATAAATTATTCTGAACTTTGCGTTTAACGTAGAAAAGTAAACTTTTTTCTCATTTGCCTGACAATTCATCTTCCCTTATTTAATTATACCATAAACACTTACTTTCAATGGTTTCTTAATGTTTTTCTTTTCTTTTTCAGGTAAGTAAATTTTGACTTCTCAGTGCCTCCTACTGAATCTGATGAATGATGTTATATATGAAATATCCTCGTAGTGACCCTAAAGGTAAGTAGGTTAATTGATTTATTTGACCCTTCTGAAAGATCGTCGACACCTGAACTGAACTTAATCTGTTATAGGCTAAAACTAACGGAAACAAATTAATTCTCTTTTTAGTATTGCTCATACGGGACGTTATTATCACTTTACGGCTCGCTGAATTTGCTAATAGAAAACACTGATTCCATTAATTTTATTTAAGTAAAAATAAGTAAATTTTCAACACAACTAATAAAACCTTTGATGAATTAAGTTTGTGTGTATACTTTGTGATCTTTTTCAATTTATACTCTAAATGATGGATGAGCGTCATGGCTGAGGTAATAGTTTATTTTCTATCCCAGTGGTCGTTTTTGGAAGCCCAGGTTATAAGTCAAAATTTGAAAGTCGGTTTACAGTAGAGAGATGAAAACAGGTCCTTCCAGCCGAGAGAATTTGTCCAACACTACCTCCTGCTTTCCATCTGGCTATGAACCAGATGAAACTAAGTAGTATAATTATTTTTATTATATTGTCAAGTTCTCACAGATTATGTCTGAGGAGGGATTTCAATCCTCACAATGTGCTCAATGTTTATGACCTTCTGGCTAAACAATATCACTTCAAGTAAACGGTGTTTGCACTGCCATATTTAAAACTGTATAGACCCTTTCTGGCATTTTTAGTTTCTACACGGTAGTTTTAATGCATTTCTCGCGAAGCAATTTTGACATAAATTCTATTCTCAAAATCCATATCTATTTCTGTTATCGGGAAAATTAATTTGTCTTTTTTTTTTTTTTTTTTAATTGATTCAGCTAAATCTTTGGTTAAACAGATACAATCTAATTTACGCGCATACAGTCAGTTATGATTAAAATAAATTCATTGACTCAATTTTCGGTTTGTTAATGTAGCTTTCTAATCATGTATCTCTTTATATTCCATGTAGAAAAGCTACTTATTCAAGATGAGTTAAGTGCCTCATCATTAATCAAGTCCTTGTTTCGAAGCCTCCTCTTAACCCAAATGACTGGCTAGTCCTCTTCCTCCTCCTCTTCTTGTCTCTCTTCGTCATATCTCGTATGTAAGAGCTTGAATACAGTCATACATTTCCTTGTGTATTTGTGTTTTATGTCCATTCTAAGAATTGTTTTGAGCATCTCTTATCAAAGTGACAACCTAGAGGTTCATTTATTTAATGAGATATCTGTGCCGAGCTTGGTTTTGAGAAGTTTTCTTGTTTTTCTTAAATAATCTTTTTTTATCTCGGCTTCTTTGATGGTGTCCGCTTCTAATACTCCCAATTACTTGTAATTGTCCTTGTTTTAAAGTGTTCTGATGTTTTCCTCCTTCATTTGTTTCTCTATTCCCGTTTACATTATCAGAGTGACATGTTTCTCAATGCTAAATTCTTTTCCTCTATCTTGCTTGAATAAGCGTTTTTTAAATTTTTTTTATTAATATCTTGATATCCATTTTTGTACGGTGGTTGATCTTTTTCTGTGATTTTGTAAATGTAGTCCCTCTTGTTAATTTAAGAATACTATAGAAAGGCATACATGTGATAAAAATTAGCATTGGATTTTCGACCCTAATTGGGTTTGACCTCCAACTGCTATTACCACTTTACTATTTTCTATGAATTTCGTGATAAAGTTCATGTCTTTTCCAATATTGTGTACATTTTTATACATTCTAATGTCCATGTTTTCGAGAACATATGGACATTTGTGAATCGATCAATGTCATGACCTTATTTTTCCTCCTGGTTTTGACCTTCTTGAATATATGCAGGTCAATATCTTTTAGGCAATTAAGTGGTTCTGAACATTGTCCACAACTCTAGGAGACTGTCAACATTACCAGATATTGGCATAATGGTTAGTGTTCGCCACTGGGCCGGGAGACCTGGGTTCAATCCCAGGTTGAGTCATACCAAAGACTCAACAAATGGTACTTAATGCTACCTTGATTAACACAACATTATAAGGTAAGGATCAATGGTAAAGTGGAGCAATCCTGGGAAAGGAGTAGCGCCCTCCCCTAAACCTTGGTTCAGTAGCTATAGAAAGGGGAGTCTTCGGATCACCCTCGACTGCGGTCACCAACTTTACTTAGTTTCATATTCAGGAAACAATTTTTGGTGTGGTGAGGGGTTTAACCCTTTTATAGGGGATCCAATGAACGTCTTCAAAGTCCTGCTAATAGGGTGATATGTAAGGTGATGTTTTTCATGTATTCACAGATAATCGAACCTGTAATCTCAACCTCACCTGTGTAGAGTTTTGCCTTAAAGTACAAAGAAACCGTCTTAAAAATGATTGATGATCAATCAACTTTTATACAAAGGTTTGGCATTTCTGTCGTTTTGTGAGACAATATAAGGTAGACAATTCTTCCTTATCTTTCTTAAGTTCATCAATCATTTTCAATAGCCTCGTTGTACGGCCAAAAACGTGGTGGGAGCTTGCGTAGGTGTGTGCCAATGATTTGCAGTATCAGTTTATTCTTTGTAGCCCGTGCAATGGATGAATCGGCAGGCCTCGAATTGGCAATTCGACAGGCAGACGACGTTGGAATGAAAATTTGTCGAAAAATTTCCAACTGTGAAAACGCCAGCATTTAGCAGCCGCGCCGGGGAAGAAAATATCAATTGAGGTGTCGCGGAAATATTCCAACTCTTTCATTTCATATGGATTTTAATCGATTAATATATTGCAACGGAAATGGTTACCTACATAAACGACGCTGAGTAATTGTGATGAAATAAAACCAACTATCCGCGTACATATATATCACATACATACACGCTCAAACACGCATATATATATATTACACAAATGAGCTATATATATATATATATATATATTACACAAATGAGCTATATATATATATATAACACAAATGAGCAATATATATATATTACACAAATGAGTTATATATATATATATATATATATATTATACAAATGAGTTATATATATATATTATACAAATGAGTTATATATATATAAATATATATATTATACAAATGAGTTATATATATATATATATATATATATATATATTATACAAATGAGTTATATATATATATATATATATATATATATTATACAAATGAGTTATATATATATATATATATTATACAAATGAGTTATATATATATATATATATATATATATATAATACAAATGTGCTATATGTATGTATATATACAATTGATCATAATTCAACGGATCGAATTTCAATTTATAAATCTCTCCCTTTCCAAGTTTTTAACTTGAGTACATTGTATCTTACAACTTTATTCCCACTATTTTTGGACTATAAATAATTTTTGTTTTCTGTGCTTCCGTACTTTTTCTGAAGTAATTTTTTCATACGAAACTTCAATGATATATTGCAGAGGAGATCTTTCTTTCTAGTGATATGTCTTGGAATTTCTTTTCTATTTCAGCTGTTTTCTGGTAAGTTATGACAAACAATACCTCATTCAAATTCTTGCAGTCAACAGTATGTGTACGTACTATTTCGAACGAGATCTTCGCTGCCGAGTGCATAGCAATGAGTTTTCCAGTATTATTTATTACTTACGCAGTATATGAAAATTGTTGCGATTATTGACCGAATAAATCTTAAATGTAGGTATTGGATAGCAAGCATATTACGAAGCACTATCCTATATAATGTGTGTGGTTAATATATTGAATGAAGCTACGACAAATTTGACTATACATTGTAGTTAAAACCGTTATCTTTTTTTTTATTACTCCCAAAGAACCACGTTTTAAAACAACTGAAAAATTACCACACTTCTTTTCTCCATTAAAAAAAAAATTGATATCATAGTATCGTCCCTCGGAAAGTAAACATCAGTGGGTAGAGTGTTCGCCAATGGTCCACGATACATGGGTTAGATCCCACGTCGCGTCATACAAAATACTTTATAAATGGTACTTGATACCTCCTCGCTTAACACTCAGCTATACAAGGTATGTATCAAGGGTAAAATGGAGCAATCCAAGGAAAGGAGCAGCACCCTCCCCTACACCTCAGCGTAGTAGCAATTGAAAAAGGAGCCTTCTGGTCGCCCTTGATAACGGTTTCCAACTTTACTTTATTCGAAAAGGTTATTTTAACCGCGTTGTATTCGACTTTTTCATAAATTCGATCTCTCTCTCCTCACACTTATTTTGGAACCACTGCCTATCAAATGGCAATAGTAAAATCTGTGTCCTAGTTTTAGTATAAATTACAATTTTATTTAAAACAAAACACTGATGTACTTATGAGTGAGTAATATACTATATCAGAAAGTCATGTTTCAATTATACACTATGTTCGCTATATTTTTCTCATTTTTTTTTTTGACCAGCAATTTTTCGATTTCAGAAATTTACCAAGATACTGTGGTGTTTATCTAAAGGAAAGCTGTTTATTTAATAAAGTTTGAGCTCCTAATTTTAGAAAACAAATAGAAAGTAAAAAGAAATTCTAACAATTTTACTGCTACTGGTTGTGTCAAGAGAATGAACACCAATGAAATGATAAAAGGCTACATCCGATCTTGCTTTGCACACTGTATTTACTTTGATTCTGATCCGACCCCAACATGTTTAAAGGGCGAAATTTCTTTTCTCTCTACTTTTATTAAATGTCTCCGTTAACATTCCATCATCGCCTTTCCTTTTAAAACTTCTCTCTAGTTTTCTTTTTCCTTTCTTATTTCCTCTACTTGAGTGCTTCTACGTCCATCCATACTCTCAACGTATTTAAACAGCAACGGTCAGTTTTAAAATTGTCGGAAATAACATGGCACTATACTCAACACTGTTTCCTTTGCAAAGATACTTAACTCTTTCATTCCTTCTCTGACCTCTTATTACTTCTCTCTAATCTGTTTCTTCTCTTGCCAATGTTCCCCCGTCAGAATTAATCCCCATTCTATAACCTAACCTACCCACCTCTCCTATTTCATGCCGCCCACCTCCTTCCGTATCCCTCGCACAATTTTCGACCTTGGCTTCCTTCAACTTGTTCCTGACTAGCTGTCTACACCGTGTCTGCATCCATTCCGACACTCAAAGACGCTATTTACATTCCCCGCAGCCCATACTGACAAGTGAAACGCTGTTTGCAATGGATGAAGAAATAGGACTCAGTCAAGAACTGGAATAGACTCTGCTTGTTCGAGGTAGAGGGAAAGAGGATCTTTTGTAGGGAAAGATGGTGAGGTGATCGTCTGACACCTTGACCCCCTCGTCATCTGCCCTTCTCTGCATAGTCAGAAATTAAGTCCCGCATTGGCACTTTGCATCAAGTCCAGTATCAGACACAAGTTGACAGTCGGTTGATATTTTGTCATTAGTCCTAAATCTGTCAGCCAACTATAGAATAAACGGAATGTGGTGCACTTTTAAAAGAATTTACTCTGTAATGCAAGCTTTCTGTTAAGCTAATTTCCGTTGCCAGGGACAAAGGCACTTCTCCGAGGAAACTATATACATATATGCTAACTTGTTATTGGATCGAATTTTCGTTCAGTATTACACACATAATTTGGACTAATTTCCCTATTCTGCTATTTCATTTCAGTGTCTTCACATTATATGAACCAGAAATATTTAGGAGCATATTTCCCCGTAAGAATTAAAGGATATTTTATTCTATTTGAGATGTTTCTACGCCATGTGGACTTGAGCATTTAAGTTTTCACGAAAAAAATGAAGATGAAAAATAGTAGTAATTTACGAAGCTCTTTGCTTCGATGTGGCACAAGGCCGAATGAATGGGGTACCCAATAAGACTCGAACTCACTCGTGTAGGTTTGCTAGTCTAGCTTGCTAACCGTTACACCACCAGAGGTGCCCATGAAGATGAAAAATAGTAATTTACAAAGCTCTTTACTTCGATGTGGCACAAGGCCGAATGAAAGGGGCTCCCAATGAGACTCGAACTCACTCCTGTAGGTTTGCTAGTATAACTCGCTAACCATTACCCCACCAAAGGTGCCCATGAAGATGAAAAATAAGTTTTAAAAAAGTATAATAAGAAGTATATATTATAGTTTAATGGGTCTTATATATACGCTGGAAAAATTGAATATTAAATTAGATTTTATGCAGTAATATATTAAAAATAAATATCTTACTGCTGAGCATAAATCATTCACCGTTTCGTTTATTTGGGGTCATAACCCACATGCACGTAAAAATAAATAAGTTGGTATTATTTAAAATATAATCCTGTTTTTAAGGAATAGATTGAATTTGCATAGCTACGTAGACACCCAAAAAGAAGGAGTAAAAGTTGGAAATATGGCGGTCAAACGAATGAGAAATATATATATATATATATATATATATATATATATATATACTAAAAAACCCACTCAAATGAGGCAATTCGATATTCAATTTTTATTTAAATTTTACACATACACACAGTAATTATAAATGAGGATTTATGTATATATGCTCGTGGATTAAATTATATGAATGTGTTTGTATTAACAAATGTATATATAGATATGCTTGCATTCATGTATGTATGTATGTGTGTGTGAGTGTTTATATGTATATAAGCCGGTGTCGGTGTACATACGGGTATATAATTATATATATATATATATATATATATATATATATATATATACTCACGTGTGTGTGTATATGATTATGAATATGTGCTTAGCTATAAGTTTATGGATATATATATATATATGTCTGTGTGTGTATGTGTATATATATATATATATATATATATATATATATATATATATATATATATACACACACACTATTGTCTAAGTACTCATCCGCATATCCATGTAATGTGTTTTATTTATATATATATATATGTGTGTGTGTGTGTAAATTTGTTGTTTATATAATATATTGATATGTTGACACACGCATATATATATATATATATATATATATATATATATATATATATATATATAATGTGCGTGTGTATGCATGTAGATATTACATGGTACAGTCTATGACCCTGGATTTCATGCAATCAGCAGATATCAGACATAGTAGAGATCCTTAAAAAAAAAAAATAATTAATATGGTAGATTTCTCGTTCGAAAAGTGGTGCTTATTTGTGTGTACCAAAGTTGGAGAATTATTGAAACCAGTATATTTGTGAGCGTGCTGTTGCTCGGGCGTACATATGTACGTAAATTTTGTGCATGAATTGACATGCATTTTTACATATTTTCAAATATCTCTGCTCTTTGTTGGTGGGAAGGAGTGAGACAAAGAGAGTGTGAGAAAAGAGTTAGTGAGGGAGGAGGAAATGGATTGTTGCAATATTTGTTTTTTTAATTTCAAATGTTACTGTAGCAAAATGGTTGTTTTGATTTGAATATGAAATATGTTTTGTGGGGAATTTTGAGTGATAATGATAATTAAGATAATCACCACGTTACTTTTTTATGCAGTATGGTATTTATGGGCAGATAATAAAAATGATAGGTTTTGGGTAACTTTTGCAATATAAAAATGTATAATATCAATAATAATAAAAAATAAAGACAGAATAAAAATAGTAAAATAATAAAAGTATCAGGTATGGTCATAATAATCTTAGACAATACTTATGTTGTTTATAATAAAATAACGTGAAGTTACGAGAGGAATTAAATAAAAATAGTTGGGAGCGGTTGGATGTGGTGACACTTGATAGTTGAAGGAGGGTGGAATGCTCCTTAGGCGGACGATGCAACTCAAAGAACGTCGTATACCAAGCGTGCATTTTGCCCATGGATCATAATAATGGAGAAGATTTATATAGGTATCCTCACAGGGAATTGGAAGCAAAGACTCTATAACCAGACATTCTTTTTTCCATCCACGACTTGGAAACCAAATCGCTCAATCTGAATATTTTTGGAAACTTAAAAGTCTGGGGCAAAACTTTCAAATGAATTGGAAAATAGTCAGGTAATCTTCAACTGCTAATAGCTCCAATAGCAGATGTAACTTGTGAATCGATGATAAAATCAGTATAATTAATTTTAAACATCAGATTTCTGCTTAATGAACGTAACGGAATTGTGTGTATATATGTAGAAATACATGTAAATTGAAATTATCCCGATTTGTGGTGAGGAGGGTCACCGAGGCTCCTACTCTACATACAAATAAGAATATTTGTTTTGGATGATTTTTATTGGAAATAATAACATTCATTTCAGTAATTACTCGTAGTGTATGTGGGGGGAGGTTTTATGTAAGGGAGGAGATTCTTGGATTTAATTATCAATTCGGTGGTGTTTTTTTTTAATTTCTGGAGTAGTTAATTCCCTTTGACCAAATCTGGGTTACTACTTGCCGAGATGTTTTTTCTTATATTTTAGGAGGAGGATGGTACCCCCCATTAACTGAAGAATTTAACAGATGTAAGAGGACTACATATAAAAATACATAAAGATAGTTTAGTTTACAAGCTCACATATTAAAAAAACTCGACTTCCTACGAAAAAAACTATCGTATGTTTAAATTAAGATGGGTTAATTTACAGGGACGCCCTTTTACTTTCGCCTGATAATTTCATTTTTAATACACACACACACACACATATATATATATATATATATATATATATATATATATATATATATATATATATATTGTAATCCATATTTGTTGTTTTTCAACCTGAAATTAAAAGTTTGTTGTCATTTAATGAAACGAAGACGATAATGATATTCTTCGCCGAAATAAATACTTAATGACAACTAAACCAGGTTTGAGTTTTGTAATTTCGTTTTATATATATATATATATATATATATATATATAGTTAATTTGGCGACCGTAGTCGAGGGCGACCCGAAGGTTTCCTTTTCAATAGCTTCTACACCGATGTGTAAGGGAGGGCGCTACTCCTTTCCCTGGATTGCTCCACTTTACCCTTGATACGTACATTATATTGCTGAGTGTTAAGCAAGGAGGTATCAAGTACCATTTTTAAAGTTTTTGGTATGACGCGACGTGGGATTGAAGCCAGGTCTCCCGGACTATTGGCGAACGCTCTATCCACTTGTCATATATATATATATATATATATATGATCATTAAATAAGTTTCTAGACTTTTTCGATAGGCACTTTTATTGATAGTACACACATGAAACTCTAGTCCCCTTCGAAGTAATTTTCTCCGGCTCCAATGCACTTGTTGTACCTTTCCAACAACTCCATGAAAGCTCCTCCATTGTCTCATATCGACAGCCTCTGCGCTTAGGGAATACCCAAGTCGCAGGGAGCAAGGTCTGGACTGTAGGGAGGCTGAGAAACTGTCTTGATGCCCGTCTTGGTCAAATAGTCTGTTCCAAGGATGGAGTTGTAGATTGATGCATTGTCATGGGGGAAATTCCACTGAGCCGATTTGAAGAGTGCTGGCCTCTTCCGACCGAATCTCTTGCTGGACTCCCTTAAAACTTCAACATAGTAACCCTAACCCTTTCGCCCATCAACTCTGGTGTATTTACTTCCTTAGTCCTCTCACACCTCTCATCATCCCTCACAGACTCCCTGCCTTTCTTGAATCTCTTATGCCATTCAAAAACTGATGCTCGATTCATGCAAGATGGTCGAAAACAGTCTGAAGCATTCCATGCGTTTCTGTGGCATTTTTTCAAGTTTAAAACACGATTTTATTGCATATCGTTCTTCTAAAGTGTCATCACGTCCAGATTGCATTTTTGAAATTCACCAGCTGTGACAATCAGTCTTTAGTAGGGTGTATTCCAATTCCTGCTATAGCGGTTCGTTTGAATATGAAATCATAAAAATTAGTCAGTCATCTCATAAGATGTATAGCAATAACATAGTGAATTGTCTACGGCAATTTTATATGCCTGTACAAAAAAGTCTGGAAACTCATGGCCAAACATATGTGTGTGCGTGTCTACGTGCGTGTGTCTTTGGTATGGACTCATATTTCTGAGGCAATATCTATATTTGTCTATTAAGTTAATTCTGTGCTTCTCATTCATATGGAACAAAAATTATTCTTTGAAGGTTATGTCAACTTTCACCACTTGCAAACAAATTCTCTGAAGCTTGTTTATATTTCGGAAACCATCGTTGAGAAAGCAAAATAATCAGAAGGCTTTGGGTCCCTAAGCCTTTACTACAGATCAGGGAAACACAGTTCTTTGGATTGGCGAATTTAAGTTCGGATCCTTTAGATAATGGGAGGGATTATTTACGTCGAAGACTTTGTGAAAGAGATGCAACCCCATCTATCACAGTAACTGTAGAGAATAGGGGAGGCTCTATTATGTTGTGTCATTTCCTATTTGGAAATTCGGGGACATACAGTTGGTTGAAAGGTAAATTGAATCAGATTGGCTATCACAACATATTGCTAAATCACGCGATTCCATGCGGAGGCAGCTTGTGGGTCAAAAATTAGTACTTATGAAAGATAAGGATCCACAGCTCACGATTATTCTCTGCCAGAGGCACATTGATAGCAATGAGGAACAGTACGTCCTTCAATCTGTGTGTGTGTGTGTCTAATTTTTAGTATATATATATATATATATATATATATATATGCACGCGCTTTTGTATGTGTGTATATATCTATAAGTCTTTGGGGATATATATATATACATAATCACGTTGGGCTGCTTGCACAGATTTCCCTGAACTCTCTCTTTATTCGTCTTTATCTTCAATCGCTTCCGGCAGGTCTTCTAGACTACATCCAGTGTCCGTACATAGCTGTTGTTGGTAATTTCTAGCTAGTCGTCCATTACTTTCCCGTCTGTGTGAAGGGATCCTATTGGAGAACGACGCTCATGAGTTGGTCCTTATTTCTCAAGCACTGGCCCACATATCTTGTCCATCCGTCTTATATTCATTTTTGTGTGGGTTTGATTTGGGTATGTATATACATGAAAATGCCTCTCTCTCTCTGTATATTTATTATTATTATTATTCCCTTTGGTCTCATCATGAATTTATTTCAGGTTTATGATGACCCTCATCAGATGTTTAACGGAAAAATATATTTGGGTGTTCTTACTGCTTCCGTCAAGAATAGAATTTGAAAAAAAAAATTATATATATTAATATTTTTCAATCAATAAAATTTATTATGATGGAGATGTATCCATTATTTGATACAATGTTTGCTAATTTCTTTAAAAAAAAAAACGTTGTTCCTACAACAGAAAACTAAAACTAATTTTGAAAAATATAATTTTTATTCCACTTTTTAAAAATGATTGATCAATATTTGAATATATAAAATAAAAAGATATAAATCATCTAATTAATGTGAGTAATATATCTTTTAAAATAAAGTTGAATTATACTAATAATTTATTTCTCTCTCTATGCAAATATAGAATACACCGACTGCATCTCTTCAGAAGGATAAGACACTCCCCTATCGAGTGTACTGATTAGGACACAAAACAATCTAATGGGGAAGTTCTGGTAATGCTGGAGCTTTGGAGATTGCGATATAATCTTTCATTGTCATCGCCCCCAGATCCACTCTTGCCCAGAGTGGTAGCACCTGATAAGGGTCCTACCTATGGGTTAAATAGATCTAAACCGTGGTTTCTTGAGTTTACTGTTTTTGCATTCAAAGTGCATACTTATGCTAAACTGAATTGTTCAAAGTAAATCTGTTTTGACATCTAAACTGTGTACTAAAACTAAACTGAATTATTTGAAAGAAAACTGTTTTGATGTTAACTCTATGTATTGCTCATTAAGAGCCCCGCTTCATTGCCATTGATCCCAGGTTCACTCTGGACCGGAATGGTTGCACCTTTTCGGGCCCTATCTAAGGGTTAAATAGAACTAAACTGCAAACTTATGCTGAACTGAATTGTTTGAAATGAAACTGTTTTTGACATCAAAACTGTACTTACACTAAACTGAATTGTTTTATATAGAACTGTGATTAACATTCAACTGTGGTAATTTACTAAGCATTATGCTTAGATTTGGCACAAGGCCATATAAAAGGGGCATCTATTGAGACTCGAACTCACTCGTGTAGGTTTTCTTATCGAGCTTGCTAACCATTACACCACCAGAGGCCCCCTTTTGACATTCAACTGTGTGTAAACAAAATCTATACTTATACTAAATTGGATTGTTTGAATGAACTGAATAGTTTGAAATAGACAATCAAGCTGCGTACTTATACTGAAATGATTGTTTGTATAAAAATGGATTTGGCATTAAATAACCTACAATAGTTGATATATCATAAAACTAACCAACTTAGTAAATCTCCATTTATACATTTCAATATACATATTTTCTCTTGTCAGCATAAATTACACTTACCTTGTAAACTGTTTGACGTGGAGGATCTTTTAATTATTTTCTAATGATGGAATGTTTTCAAAAATTCGAACTTAATATAACTTCATAACCTGAAGGAATATTCTATGTGCTACTTTGTTTTGATTTCCATGTTTTCCAAAATGTGAAGAAAAAAATTAAGAAACTAATATTTATTCATAAGTTAGGAATTATAAGTGACATTAATAATATATCTTTTACTCATAAATTCGTTGCTTATTACGATTGACTTAACAATCAGCGAGTTGATTTCTTAATATAAATCACATGGATCTTTTTACATTATCTTTCATAAAAAGAAATAGAATTTTGTAAGTTAATATTAGCATTGATTTAAAATTTCCTGATAATAGGAATTATATTAAATATTTATAATACCTAACAGTTTCAATGGACGTATGGATTTTATACTTTATCTATATTTTTAATGAGTCACAAGCCGCTATTTAATTTTTCCGGGTTTAGTTTTTTTAAATGTTCAGTACTGTTTAAATTAGGGGTAACAGTTTTCTTTAAACGAATATATCAACATTATATCAAATAATGAAGTATATATATCCACGGTAAAAAAAAAATATTTTTGAAAAATATATATATAATTATTTTAAATAAAAATTTTATTTTCAAATTGTGTTCTTGCCAGAAGCAATACAAGAACACCTAAATAATGTTTTCGTCAAACAGCTGATGATGAATCTCAATAACAGTTTGAGGGTGTTTTTTTGAGGAAATTCACAGATATGTCAAACATTGTTGATTGTGAAAACATTAGGTTTTCATGAGAAATGTTAAATAGTTTATTCACTGTATTCTCTGTGGAATAACCCTTGATAGTAACCGCTTTTCTAATATCTGGATTTGGATCATTTGTTGCATTTTACTCTAAAAGTGAACCCCACCACTCTCTCCTCTCTCTCTCTCTCTCTCTCTCTCTCTATATATATATATATATATATATATATAATCTCATGGAGTTCCCGGAACTTTAACAAGGTAATCTTACAAGTGTGTTAATATAGAGTTCAGTTTTACAAGAATACCTCTCAGAATGTGCCAGATTATGTCATAAAGGAGACACTTTGTGACTGTTCAAGACATATTTTATGTTAGATTATAAAATATACAGACATGTTTTATATGTAAGATTATTACTGAGGTCTAAGTGGTTACCGTTCTTCTCGGGTTTCCTTGACAGTTCTAAGTAATCTTGATTATCTTAAGAGTGATGTTATTACAATAGGTATTATCATGATGTCTCTCAACTTCTTTAGCAATCTTTCTATTGACTTCATTCTATGGTCTACTGGAATGGCAAAATCAAGTAGATAGCATTTTTTTTTCTTAGTATAAGTTCTGGTTTCCTTGCAGGGATTGTCTGCTCTATTTGTATGCTGAATTCAAGGACTATATGCTTCTCATTAACTGGAACATTTTTTTTTCTGCGGATCGCATTTGTCAATATGAAGAGATTTTTTAGAAATTTCACAATTACTAGTGGATCCATTTTCACAACTATTCATTTTTAATCTTATATTCCTTTTATGCTAGTTTGTTGGGTTTCTTTTAAGTGATTAACCGTTTCGTCTCCGTTATCACATAACTTACACATCATTTTCTTCTGCTTATTATGTTGTTTTTAATATAATTGCTTTTGATAGCATTATTTTGTGCAGCTATTATGAGAGATTCAGATTTCGCCCCTTTTGTCATGTCCATGACATCTCATATTCAATTTACTTAGTTTGAAACTTGAGGTATCCGTTTACTCGTTTTTTTTTTCACTTACTATACTTTTGTTTGTAGTTTTCTTGCTTGTTCATAAGTTACTTCTGTTGATATTGATGTTGTTGGTGGCTCTAATTAGTATCTATTTGTCTTTTTTGGATATTTTCCAAGTCCATGAATTGTTGCATCTATGATATCATCAGTGAAGATAATTCCTCTTCCACTATCTCTTCTTACCATTCAGAGTCTGTGTCGTGTCTCAGGTGTAAAGCCTTATTCATCTTTGTCAGTTACCTTGTTCCATCGTTGATCTGAGTTTGACCTCCTTTCATTTTGGGGAGAATTCAGAATATCTTACAGGGAAGACTGCCCATATATTTATTCTTTTCATAGGATTTTCATTACAGTGTTTTAAAGTACATCTTCTTCATTTTCTTTCTTCTACTTCCTTGATGTGATCTGCTTCTAACACTCACTTTTACAGACCACGAATTTATTGTTCATATTCACATCACAGCAATACACTGGTTTCAGAAATAAGGCTATTACTAAAAATAAATAAATAAATAAATAAATAGATTAAAACGCAATAACTCTGGTTTATTTATTTTCTCCTAATGTTTATAATCTGAGTTAACTTAAAAAAACGATTATTTTTTTAAAATGAAAACAATAAGTTTTCGGGAGTTTTGTTGTGTTGAGGCTGCAACGTTTCAATTAATTTACATCGATCAAATAATAAGATAATTACATGTACTAACAAAAATTATTAACTTCACGAAACTGAATCTTCAGATTTTAATTGTATGTATGTGTGTATATATATATATATATATATATATATATATATATATATATACTCTGTTAGTTTCTTTGGAAAAGATCCGGATTTTGAAATAACCATTAGTTGTCGGATGTTTTACTTGGGGAGTTCTTTTTTACCTTAAGAGCAGACGCACAGACCCGCTGCCGTATATATATATATATATATATATATATATATATATATATATATATATATATATATATGATTAGGATTATTTTACATTAATATTCATGAACATATACCCTTCATTAGTCGGTATATCCATGTACATTTCTATACATGAGACAGTCAATCATCTCCTTTGTCAGTCTCACAATTTGGTATGTTTAGTCAGTACGTGTGTGCGTGTGGCGGTGAGTATTAAGGGCCACCTTGAAGATATCGATTGGTCAATGCCGACCGCTCCAAAGACGGATTTCTCATGACAGATGTGCTGTCAGCTAGCACACGCCTTCCTTGAAGACTGGCCAACACGGTAATTCCAATTGGAAGTCAGCCCGCCAGACCCTTGCCAATTCTGCATACCGATATTGCCGAGACAACTCCGACCTCAAAACTGCGGTGGCCATTTCACCTATAAGGTGCACTTCCCACAATATCCTTCAGCCAACACTTGAGTATTAGCAGATAAATATATCTTCTTCCAATTATTTTTCAAAACCCTTTTTTATTACCCACAAATGGGTTTCCAGGTATGAGACTGAAGTTCATCTGTTGCAGAGGCTGCAATTCCCGAGAGCTGACGAATGTAAAGTACCGATTCGTTGATATTATTCCCAGGTTAACTCTGACCCTCAGTGGTAGATTCCGTTGAGGCCCCATCTGTGCATGAAATTGAGGCTTAAAAATTAGTTGTATTCCATAGAAACACCTGATAAAATATAGATATTCATTAATTGTTATAATCAGTTATCTGAAGCTATAAATTATTTACTAAGAACTTTTACCAGGTACATGACTCCATATGATAGTGTGCAAACAAATAACTATTTAGATAGAAATAATTATTTGGAAGTATGTTTTTTCTTGTGAGTAAAGTTTTCGCCAATGGCCCGGTAGACCGAGATTCAATCCTAGGTCGAGTCATACCAAAGACTCAAAATATGGTACTTGATGCTACCTTGCTTAACACTCAGCATTACAAGGTACGAATCATGGGTAAAGTAGAGAAATCCTGGGAAAGAAGTAGCACCCACGCCTAAATATTGGTGTAGTTGCAATTGAAAAGGGAGCTCTCGGGTCACCCTTGACTATGGTTGGCAATTTTATTTATATAATTATTAGTATCAAATAGGAATTCTTGATGCATTCATTGTTTGCAAAAACATTTATGAAACAATAACATAAAATGTAAGTATAAATGTTCAATTTACGTCATCCCCTTTTACCTCTAGACGTATAATAATCCTGGATATTTGACATACCTTTCAAATAAAAGAATCAAACACAAGGTTTCTTATCTTAAATCGTCTAATTCTTTTAGAATGAAGTCTATTATGAGTTTCTTTTGTACAATTTCCAACCAGAAGAGTCACAGTGGTTTTGTTTCGTTCAGCTGCTCTCTAATTTACTGGATGATCGTCAAGATTGTTGTAAAATCTAACATCACCCTTTTATATGTAGTCTTAAAATTTCCTCGGAATCTTAATCGATCTAGAACCACGCTGGACCTTTCTAATGAGTTCTAAATGAATCTTGTATTACACCCACAACTCTCATATCAAATTATCTTTCAGCTCAAATCTTTATAATTTTAATTTGTCTTTTTTCAATTTCATCATAAGTTAACTGGAACCGTTTCATATTGGATTCAATTTATCTTTTTACTGAAACAAAAATACTCCTTCCTTGAATACAGTGAAATGGTGATAATTTTCAAGGACAATTGTTGGTTAAAACTATTAATGATCAGATCAAACTTGAGACAGATGCACATTTTCAAGTGGATTACCCGTTTCCTTTCTCTGAATACACTCTTTGTATCATTGTTTTTTGTTGTTATTTTTTTTTTGTTAGCTATTATTTGTGACGTGGTTTAAAGCCTCCTTTTTATCATTGCGTAGACGTGATTTGTTCCAACACTGCATATTCTTGATTTTTGCTTTGACTTAGATGCATCTTAATATATTGTGGACTCCAAATAGGAAAATGTTTTCATCAGATCACAAACATTTTTTGAGCATTTTGTCCAGTGATCTCTCTGTAAGCAGTCCCGCATAGTCCTAATTCTAAATCTTTGAAATCAGTTCCAAGAGCTTCAGTGATTATCGGTAAGACTCTCACTATTTACGGTTTCAAGGCAAATATCAAAGCAGTTCAATTTCAAGTAATTTACTTTAGCATAAGTTCTGTTAAGTTCTGCATAACCATGCTAAACTAGATTACTTGAAATAGAACTGTTTTGATATTTAAACTGCGTGCTTATGCTAAACTGAATTGTTTGGTATAGAACTGTTTGACATTGAAACTGTACTTACGAGAACTGCTTTTAACATTGTATTTAGGCTAAACTGAATTTTTCTAAATTAAAACTGTTTGACTAAACTGAATAGCTTGAAATAGAAATGTTTTGACAAAATTGTGTACATGTGCTCAACTGAATTAAAAAAAAAAAGAACCAATTATTTGTATAAAATTAATTTGGCATTAAGTAACCAACAAAGGTTGATATGTCATAAAACCTAAACAACCAACCAACACCAGGTCTACTTTGTGTTTTTCTTTTCTCTGGAGTCTGAGGGAGAGCAATTCTCCTAAGGATACAGGACTCTTAAATTTTCCCAGTCAATCCAAGTAGCGCTTTAATCAGGTGGGTTTCAATCCTTCCTCTAATCTTCAATTCATCGAATCTCTAAATTTTCTTTGAGAGTGTTCTTAGGACCCCTGCTACGATTTGTAATACTTTCACTTTCATAATCCATAGACTGTTCAAATTTCTGACAAAGTTCATATTACTCATCATTTTTGTGTGTCTTTTTCTCCATTTTAATCTGGCTGCGCATTAAAAAAAATACACCATTTGAGAATTTAAAAAATTGGGAGAAGGAGTATTTTATTAAAGAGAAGAAACAGTTGACCGGTGTAATGAGAAATGATGTAGGTTAGCACACTTATTATTGACATCAATTTTTATTGGCCGCTCAATATTTCTTGCCTTGTGTCAAACAAATTTAAGCTTAGTAAATAAAGAATGACAGATGGTTCACTGATTTATGATTAAAGCTATATTGTTGCCAGTGTTATAAAGATAGATAAATGCGTTCCCAAGACATAACAAGCCAAATACGGTCACAACTGACAATACAGATCAGACTTTAAACACTGCTATCATAATAAGCTGAAAAAATACTAACAGAAAAAAAATGGATGAATGAAAGTAGATTTCGACCTGCTCTAAAAAGAATGCTTACCAAAAAGAGACGAACATCAAAGGCCTCGACACAAACACGCAGACTTTTGAAATGTCTGGTTCTTGCCGATACAGGCTTTGCAAAAAGGCTACCAACAAAACTGAACATACCCTGTGAATAGACATACAAGTCCAAAAACTCTGCTTCTTGGCGCTCTATATCTATAAGCAGACATTTTTGTACGTTTCGATCGATAATTTCCCATAAAGGTTTTTCATATTAGAAAACAGTTCCAACACAAGAGCTACTAATTCTTCAGCGTCCTAGACTGAAGAAAGTTTTGAAAAGAATCTAATTAGATTTAAATGAGAATAAAAAAAAATACAAAAAGCCTGCGAATGTCCGAACTATACCAGAAAAACACCAATCTTACTTCTATTATTGTTGTGATTACTACTAAAGCTGATGATGATAATATCAAGGAAATTATTACCAAAATTAATATTAATAACAATATACCCAATCTCCTAAGAAGATTAAGTGTTCCCTCGGTGAAAAATGCATATTTAGTTTAGTTTATAACATAGAACCATGAATGTGCGAAAAGCTTTGCCCATAATTGTACATTGAAAGCGTGTAGTTTCACTTGAGCAAGCCCAGAACTTTCCCAGTTATCCGGGAAGTATCATTGATCAGTTTAGATCAATGATGTAAAAGATGTCACACACACACACACACACACACACATATATATATATATATATATATATATATATATATATAAACTTGGTCACATAATAGTGTTCTAGACAAAAGATGTAGAAAAAAGTTTAATCCTGAATTAGATTCGAGTTTAATTTATTGAGAATTCATGGAGGGACAGTTGAAGAACATCCCTTCATAGAAAACAATGACAACTCCTACCTGAAACATTTTGCATTTTATTCGGCGCATTTTACTGGAATGTATCCATATTAACACAGGAGAAACTAACTTAGCTACTATGGTCGGAGATTTTATATATATATATATATATATATATATATATATATATATAATGTGTGTTTTGTAGAAACGGATCTCATCACCTTTTATAATGAACTATCTTTACTTGTTCGCAGCATCCCCAAACACAAAGTTCTAATCATCGGTGGAGATATGAATGCCCAAATAAGTAAAAATGTAAACAACAAATTCAGCTTATACAACTCGTAAAACAAATCGTGAACATTTAACGAATTTCACACAAGAAAATAGATTAATATGTCTTAATACTAACTTTTAGAAAAGAAAGTGAAAACAATGCACCTACACCAATCCAAAAAACACCAAAGCACAGATAGAATACATTCTCATAGATTAGAAAAAAAAACGCATTGAATTACGAGGAGTATTCTTCTTTTGAGGTTGTGTCCTCCGATTACCGAATTGTCACAGCAAGGATACGACTGAGCCTACGCAGGAAAAAGGCACCAACAACTACAACCGCACACTATGACTGGTCCCTGCTTAACTCTTGTGATATTAATGATAAGTATAATTTAACGCAAAGAAAAAAATCGATGCACTTAAGATGTCAGAAACACTTATGACGATAATGAGAAATTTGTCAATGCACACACAGAAGCGACAGCATAATGCATACCAACTAAAGTAAGAGCTAAACTTAGTCACATGGGAGCCATCAGCAATTTGGAAAAAAACTTGCTGACGTAGAAACCCCATTCCTATGCAATTGGAGGGACCCCACAAATATCTCTCAGAAACTTAAGGTACAAAATAAAGTGAATAACATATACATAAAAGAACAAATAGAATACATCTAAAATCAGATCAATAAGATCAGAGACTTGTTTGAAGATAAATAATCTTGGATAGCATAGCAAAGTGTAAGCGAAGTGAGGAAAAGGAAGAGTTCTGCAAGAGATAAACTAAAAGCTGCCAGCCAAGAGGAACGAATAGACCAGTGGAAACATTCCGAGGATTTTTTTGGAAAACCTCCGAAAGTTACGGATGAACCTATCACGGAAATTATTTGTAATCAACTAGACATCAAAGTAGTGCAGTTTACGCAAATAGAACCCGACTTAGTACAAAAAAAATGAAAAATAGGAAGACTGCAGGTCCTGATGAAATACCCCCTGAAGTATGGAAGACAAGGAAATTCGACGATATACGGCTACGCTGTATATAACCAGTACACGATAGACAGATGGACAAATGTCTGCATCCTCCTTTCCCCAAGAAGGGGGACATTGGAATAACCAAGATCTACCGAGGTATAACCCTTACTTCCATAGCGGCCAAGATCAATGCTTATCTACTCACCTGCATAGATCCTAAAATTGAGGAAGAGTCGAAATGGTTTTCAGAGAAAAAGATCCACGACACCACATATTTTAGGTGTTCGTGTAAAATCCAAGAAGGCACAATATTATTTCTACACTTCTCGAAGGTATTTGACTCTATACACAGAAAAGATGGAGTAAATACTTGTCGCCAACAGTCTCCCTAAAGAAACCGTTGCAGCCATAATGATGCCATACAAAATCACCAAAGTATCAGTTGAATCGCCGGATGGAGACACAGACTACTTTGGTATTGTAGCAGGTGTTCTGCGAGGAGGTACATTGGCCTCATACATGTATATTACCTCCAAAGACTATGTGCGTCAAACGTCTATAGGCATAATGAAAGAAAACGACTTTATACTAATAAAGGAAATAAGCAGAATATACCAGGCACAAACTATTACGGACAAGAACTACGCTGATGATTTAACGCTTCTGACAAATACACCCGACCAAGCCGAATCCCTGCTACATAGTCTGGAATGACAGTAGGTGGCATAGTCGCCCAAGTTTAACACAGACAAAACAGAATACATAATATTTATTCAAAGAGGCGATAATATCCACACTGAATGATAGTTCTATGAAAGTCATAATCACATTTACCTACCTCGGAAGCAGCGTCTTATTTACCGAAAATGACATCAATACGTGACTTGAAAAGGCATGGACAGCTATCGATAGGTTATCGGTCATATGGAAGGTAAAACCTGGTCGATTTTTTAAACTCCGTTTTTTCCCCAAGAAGCGAGCGAGTCAATTCTGCTATATGGATGCACCACTTGGACGCTGACATAACGATGGAGAAAAGGTTTGATGGCTATTACACACGAATGCTGCGATCTGTATCATACAAGTCCTGGAACCAACATCCTACATAACAGCAGCTTTACGCCCCCTACCGCCCATCACGAAAAGTATCCAAGTTAGACGAACCAGACTCGTCGAACACAGCTGGAGAAGTACTCATAAGTGATGAACTCTAGAGGACCCCTTCACATGGACGCGTAAAGGTTAGACGAATTGCTAGAACCTATCTACAGCAGCTCGGTGCCGATACGGGGTGAAGCCTGGAAGACCTACCAAGAGCGATGGACGATAGGGATGAGTGGCGAAAAAGGGTCTGTTAGATCCATGCTAGCAGCATGACATGATGATATAGCTCTCGACCAGGAGCCATTGTTTCTGCTTCTTGAAAGTTATCAAAACTATTTTCTTTTTATTGCATATATTTAACTGATGGATGTTTAAATGGGCGTTTGTTTATGTTCTATTATTTTTTTGCTTTTTGGTATAAAAGGTATCTCTCTCAATCTCTCTCTCTCCCCCCCGCATATATTCCATGTTGGACTAGCCTTGAAAGGCAGATTAACTTAGACAAGTAAAGAAAAAAATCGTCTACAATGTAATATTTTACTTTACTTTGTATTCTTATCTGTTCGGCTCAACACACAAGCTTCCAAAATCAATATCTACCTCAGGTATCACTGGTAGATATTCTAATGATGTTTACATATTTGGAACACGCTAGTCATGCATTGTCCAAAGTATATCCATGTTTACTTCAACGTTGAAGTCGCAGTCTTCTTTGTTGTGGCAAAACATAATTGCGTTTTCTTAACCTCACAAGAAGTAGACAACAATTTGGCAGGTGGCCCGATATTTTTAGTGGAGTCTCTCGAACGATTAACTTTATTTCTATTTAGGAAACATCATCTATTTGTCTCGTAACTTTGTCATTTAATTGCACGATGATAATGAAATCTTATTTTGGAATGAACATCTTCGAGAAGAATATGCTACCCGGCAAAATAAAAACGAGAGATCATTTATAAAAAATCGATTTTAATATAGACAACAGTTGGTGGAGCTTAGAATATATTGACTTTAAGAGCGCCATTACGAAAATAGGGGTGTCTTGTGTATAATATTAAAGTGTATTTGATGGAGTTCAATTTCTGTAGATTCGTGTAGTGCTGTACCCGTTTATTGCAATTACTCCCAGGTCAACTCTGAGCTAGAATGTAATAGCAATTAGCCCCATTAATAGGTCAAATAGACCTGAATATGTTTGCTGCCATGAATAGGACATATCTTTGTTGGTTGTTGTACCCAACTACCGACTATACAGTTAACATATTCTAAGCCCTTACTACAGGGCAGTCTGGTGTTAGTAAGGGTTATTGATTACGAGATATTGCTGCAGGCTCTTTAAAGATTAAACTCGCATTATCGCTCCATTGTTGCAGGAGAATGTCAGATCTTAAAAAGGAGATATTTTTTTACGCTGCAGCTTCTAGTTAGCTGTATAGGATATCACGTAGCATTAATGTTAAATATAAAAATATCCCATTTTTATATTTATTACTTTGGAATTCAAGATGTTAACTTGCTTTTTCTTTAAGATATCATTCAATAAAAAAAATGAATACAAAATGCTTTTCATCAATAACTTGGACCAGTAAATGAAAGAAAATATAAATGGTTATATTAATGAAAAATTACCAACTTTGTTTATTTGCTAAACCAGTTATTCGTATAAATTCATAGCACTTCTATTCAATGACCAGATTATGTATTCTCACCAGCCCCCCATCGCGAATAGGGTGCGACACAAGGCAAACTTTTGTTTGCTCAAGTTCTCTCTCATAGACAATTGGCCACGAAGCTTGGCATATCTGTAGAGGGTAATTCATATATACACACACGCAAACAAATGTGGGTTTGGGTTGGTGGGAGATTTTTATGCATATAAGCTAGTGTTGGTGGGTGGTTGTGCGTGAGAGTCTGTGTTTGTATTTACCTGTTTGCGTATAAGTGTGTAGAATTGTATGTTTGCATATATGAGTGAAGGTGTGTGTCTTTGCACGTATATTCGTGTACGCTTTTGTATGTGTATATGAGGGTGTGTATCTGTGTGTATGTATGTGTGTGTATATATATATATATATATATATATATATATGCGAGTGAGTATCAGTGCAGATGCAACACGCACAATATAGAGTGAGTATGGGAGAGAGAGAGGGCAGTGAAAAGTATGTTATTTTTCACAATAGTATCTATTTATCCCACTACAGAGATGAGGATGCGATAGTGTCAATGCTGTATCACTCAATATCTATGCCGTCAACTCTTATCAATTCATACTAGCATAGACATTTACAAAGTTGTCTAAGTAATCATGATGGTATTAGCAATATAACTTTCCTTAATTTAGAGCCATATGTGATTAGACTTGAAAAGTATATAAAATCTGTTTTGGAATCTAATTTTATTTCATTTCTAGCTTCAACAGAAATTCATATTTTGTCTTTCGAAAAAATCAAGATCTAAAACCTGGTAAAAACGCTGTTTTATACAATAATTGTTTGTTCTGTCATGTGTTGATGTCTAGGGTTAAACAAGGTCAAGGAATCCATTAATCTTGGCTTGAAGCTTTTAGTCTAAAAAGCATGTTATGCAGACATGGACAAACGAGAGTAATTCTTAGAAAAACAGTACCACGGCAACCTTGAGGTACCAATGCTATTAATTATCAGTCCAAATAGTGTCAATCACACATGCACGTATATATATATATATATATATATATATATATATATATAAAGTAAAAAAACATTGATATGAAGGAATAGAATCATTGCAAAGCGAATGTCCCTTCATTATGACACGTGTATAAATGAAAAAAATCTCGCTTTTTTTCAAATTGTCTTCGAAGATAGCGAGATGGCAGAGAACCAACAATTGATTAAATATGGGATCTGAATTTCTGTATGTGCTTAGAATAAACGAGTCATGGCTAAAATCATTTTTTAAAGGTGTCACTGTAATATCTGGCTGAGAAGAATCAATAAATCCGTAGTCTGAATTTGCCCTGAACTTTAAGAAATTTTAAATTTATTTTGCTCATTTTAAGTGATTATCACTCTTGTCTGAATTAAGCATACTAGTAAAGTAGAAATTTATACTAAAGATAAATGTTTTAACAAATTGACTTTAGATGAAGGTTTGCTAACTATCTATTCATGCTATTATATTTTAATCTAAATATTTTCTTTTATTGCGAATCTATCATGCAAAAGACGTGAGTTCGAATCTCATCACGGACTTAGCCTTTATTACTTCCGATCTTAGTCTTTATTGCTTTATATTAAAGCTGCACCTACAAATAAACTCAGATAAGGGGAAAATATGAGTAAAAACTAATGATTAAATAAGTATTCCTGGAGTAAAATAAATGCCTAAATAATCAGTCCATATTACGTGTGTGATGTGGGTGTGTGTTTGCCTAACGACTCCATACGAGCAAATTGTGACGCGGGGTCAATTTTTTTTAGCGGTTTTCCTTCATAGTTTTCCTATTGCATTAATTATTGAAATTTCTGTCGCTGATTTTTATTTCATACAGCTTCTTCTCACAATGGGAAATAAGCACGACATAATTTTTGAACTTTTAGAATTAACTTGATTTGAATTTGTAGCAGATAAGGTTAGGTTCAATAAAGATTTAATAATTTATTGAAATAGGTTAAAGAATGTATTAATCTATTCTTCAACCTATTTCTATGAATTATTTACCGAGGATATAATTGCTTGTTGAAATATAAAAACAGTGTTTCATTAATATTTTCATGCAGGAGGGGTTACATGAATATATAAATGTTTAAACCATCATAAGTAGAGGCAAATGAAGATAAAGAATATGGGTACATTATCTTGGTGTAGGGTTTACAAGCTCGTCTCACATGTCAATATTGACTGTGTAATACATTTCTCATTAAATGCACCATAAGTTAAGCCTTATGTTCGCATAGAGTAATGGTTACCTTCGCAGGAAATAGAATCGTTGACACGAATTCAAATCATACATGAAGTTTCTTGCGATACACTTCACGCTATTCTCCCCATAGATATAGGTAAATAATAAGGAAGAAAAGTCCTTCACTCGAGCTAAAGAAATAAAAATAGGAAACGTCTTAATTCCAGCTTTACTCCGCTTACCACATTGATCTTGTCTTACCCTGATGGTACCTATTCCAATTACCTTATTTCAAACCTAAGGTCAATTTGGTTGAGGGCGTCACGTTTTATTTATTAGGTAGATAATCAAGGAGACCATTGTTTTTCCGAGTTCGACACTTTGTAGTTACCTTAGTTTTGCCAAACAAAGTTAGGTCTAGTAAGACATTGAATAATCCACGGCTAAGGAGTCATTAAAAATTACTTACCGAATGGGAATCCAAGTTTCAATTTTACATCGAGGCAGCGCCGTATCTTATTTTACAAGGTATACCTTATGAGATACAGTGGCCAATTAACTAGAATTATGAATTCGATTGTTTCCAGGTGATACTGGCCTTGTACAAAACTGACTTGAGCCTAATACGAGACAACTGTAAATAAACAGAATTGTAATCTGTAAGAAGGTTTTCAGATATCAATCTACATAATCTTATTTCCTCAATCAGAAAAGTGTCCTGGATATGACACTGAATTGCGTTTAATAGTGAAGTCAAATTCTTGGGGCCTTGGAGTGTAGAGGAACTGTTCATTTTCCTTGCTTCCAGGCCCACTCTGGCCTGGATTAGACGTAACTTAATGGTTCCGTGCGTTAAATAGATGTTCGACAAAAATTTAGTAATGGATAGCAATGTTTGAAACCTTAAGTGTATGCAAAGAATAATTGAATAGAAACATTTAATCTAATCCTTAATTGTGTATAAATTATTAATACCGAGTAAGAATACTTAAAAGCATACAACCGTGAATAAATTAAATGTATTAGATAGGAATTCTTCAAAATCGAGTCAACACATGATAATAATAAAGTGTGAAAAAATTGCCAAGAAAGGCTGAAAGTGTTATGATAAAATTCATAAATTAAACAAATTTCGACTAACCCAGTCGGCAGGGTGGGGGGACTGAATAATACACCGACTGCTTCTATGCGGAGGGGTAAGATCCTCCCCCAATGAGTTTCCTGTATATGACATTAAACCATCCGAAGATGAGGGTCCAGTAATGCTAGAACTTTGGGGAATACGGAGTACCCATTCATTGCCATCACTCTTAGGTCCACTCTGGCTCCAGATGGTAGCACTTGATAGGGTTCTTTCTATAATTCAAATAGAAATAAAACGCGTCCTTATGCTACCTTGAATTGTTTGAAATAGAACTGTTTTGATAGTTAAGTGTGTGTAAACAAAAACTATACTTATCCTAACCTGAATCGTTTGAATTAGAACTGTTTGACGAAACTAAAGAGCTTGAAATATAAACGTTTTTGAAAATTAAACTGTACTTAGGCTAAATCGAATTGTTATAATTAGAACTGTTTTGTATAAAGATGGATTTGGCATAAAATACCGAAAAAAGGTTAATATACAATAAAACCCAAACAAGCAAGCACATTTCAACAGTAAATAACCCATGAGGTTATAGTTTGATAAAAATCAAATCAACGAAAAATCCTGAGGAGAATGAGCTGTTTTTGAACATGGACTGACGAGGAGATACATTTGATGACTTCATATTAACAGAATTATATATATATATATATATATATATATATATAATATATATATAGACCAAATAGACAGTAATCAATGCAAGATGTCTAAACACACTATCCTACATATAAAGTAAGCAATTCCAATGAGTCGTTGCTAAAACTCACCTATTTCAATACATAGATTTTCTTTATAAATGCGTAGGTGTTTAACGAGAGAAATAGATAAAAAGTGAAAAGAATTAAAAAAAAAAAAATGAATGGGTGAAAGGAAGCCGGATAAAGAGTGAATAATAGCAGCCAATGGGATTTGTTTGTAAGGCTGGGAGTGGCTTTAAGGAAACGAATGAAAATAAACGAAAACAAGAAAACGTTAATTGGTGAAACAAACTGAGTCAAATGCCAAGGGAGTTTTCTTTCGATTTGAACGAAGAATGGATAATTAAATAGGAGAGTGGCTTTCGGGATTGAGAAAACTGATGCGATTTTGAATGCTCTGTGAATAATGGCAGGATGGTGCAGAGGGAACGGGGGGTGCTGTTGGCAGGACAAAAAGATATTTAGGCAAAAAGAAAATCCAGGGTGTGTATGCGTATGTATTTCAAGGAGAAAAGAGGTTCATGAGATGGTTTAAATGGAAAGATACATATAAAGATCGATAACGAATGATTATTTATATTACATAGAGCCTAAATATTATTGATTTGAAATAATAGTGATTAAAAGAAATGTATACACACGCAAGTAGGTGTGTAATTATGTGA